>CAUYRH010033208.1:0-37992 GCA_963574655.1 Perodicticus potto | reverse complement strand
AGCCCCGCCCGCCAAACAACAATGACGGCTGCAACCAAAAACTGGCCGGGCGTTGTGGCGGGCGCCTGTAGTCCCAGCTACTTGGGAGGTGGAGGCAAGAGACTCACTTGAGCCCAGGAATTGGAGGTTGCTGTGAGCTGTGATGCCACAGCACTCTATCCAGGATGACAGCTTGAGGCTCTGCCTCAAAAAAAAAAAATGGTTACAGTTGGCCGAATGCGGTGGCTTACGCCTGTAATCCTAGCACTCTCAGAGGCTGATGGATGGACTGTTTGAGCTCACAGGTTCGAGACCAGCCTGAGCAAGAGTGAGACCATGTCTCTAAAAACAGCCAGACATTGTGGTGGGCACCTATAGTCCCAACTAGTCTGGAGGCTGAGGCAAGAGAATCACTTGAGCCCAAGAGTTTGAGGTTGCTGTGAGCTGTGATGCCAAGGCACGCTACTGAGGGTGACAAAGTGAGACTCTTTGTCTCAAAAAAAAGAAAAAAAAGCAATAAATCATTACAATTGTAAATTTATGTATGTAAATAAAAAAAAGTTTTTTAGGCTGGGTACCTGTGGCTCAAGTGGCTAAGGAGCCAGCCACATACACCTGGAGTTGGTGGGTTCGAATCCAGCCCAGGTCCGCCAAGCAACAATGTCGGCTACAACCAAAAAATAGCCGGGCGCTATGGCAGGCACCTGTAGGTTCAGCTACTTGGGAGGCTGAGGCAGGAGAATCACTTGAGACCAGGAGTTGGAGGTTGCTGTGATGTGTGATGCCACAACACTCTATCCAGGGCAACAGCTTGAGGCTCTGCCTCACAAAAAAAAAATTTTTTTTAAAGTGTGACTGTAATTAGACAATATTCACACAGAATTATGAAATGGATTTGCTAGGACCTCAACCCCAATCTACACTCCACAGCACTCATATAAAGTGAGTGATGTTTTTCTTTTTTCTTTTAAAGGAGACAAAGTCTCACTATGTCACGCTCAGTAGAGTGCCGTAGCATCATAGCTCACAGCAACTTCTAACTCTTCGGCTTAAGCAATTCTCTTGCCTCAGCCTCCCAAGTAGCTGGGAGTACAGGCACCCACCACAATGCCTAGCTATTTTTTTGTTGCTGTAATTTTCACTGTTGTTTTAGCAGGCCTGGTTCAAACTGCCAGCCTCAGTGTATGTGTCCAGCACCCTACCCACTGAGCTACGGGAGTCACCAAGTGATGTTTTTCTGATAAGGCTTCCTCTTTCTTTCTTTTCTTTTTTTTATTTTTGAGACAAGAGTTTTACTTTGTTGCCCTCACTAGAGTGTTGTGGCATCACAGCTCACAGCAACCTCCAACTCCTGAGCTTAGGTGATTCTCTTGCCTCAGCCTCCCAAGCAGCTGGGACTACAGGCATCCACCACAACGACTGGCTATTTTTTTGTTGCAGTTTGGCCGGGGCCGGGCTTGACCCCGCCACCCTCGGTATATGGGGCCAGCGCCCTACTCACTGAGCCAGAGGTGCCGCCCTCTTTTCTTTTTCTTTCTTTTTTTGAGATACAGTCTCACTTTGTCACTCTGGGCATCATAGCTCATAGCAACCTCAAACTCTTGGGCTCAATCAATCCTGTTGCTTCAGCCTCCTTAGGAGCTGAGACTACAGGCACCCGCCGTAACACCCAGCTAGTTTTAGAGACAGGGTCTCACCCTTGCTCAGGCTGGTCTTGAGCTCCTGAGCTCAAGTGACCCACTCACCTCGGCTCCCAGAGTGTTAAGATTATAGGCATGAGCCACCATGCTGGGCCCTGGCTTTTTCTTTTTAATTAATAAAAAGTTTTTTTTGGAGACAGCTCACTAAAGCCTCGAATTCCTGGGCTCATGCAATCCTCTTGTCTCGGCCTCCCAAGTAACTGGGACTACAGGAATGCAGTACCAGATTCAATTACTTATTTTTAAATTTTTTGTAGAGAAAGGCTCTTACTACATTGCCCAGGCTGGTCTTGAACTTCTGGCCTCAAGCAATTCTCTCACCTTGCCCTCCAAAATGGTGGCAATATAGCAAGACTTCATATCTATAAAAAAATTTTTTTTTAAATGAGCCCAGTGTGTTGGCATCCTAGCTCCAGAGGCTGATGGGGGGGAGGATTGCCTAAGCCCAGGAGTTCCAGGTTACGTGAGCTGTAATTGCACCACTACACTCCAGCCTAGGCAGAAGACCAAGGCTCTGTCTCTTAAAAAAAAAAAAAAAGGGCAGTGCCTGTGGCTCAGTGGGTAGGGCATCAGCCCCATATACCATGGGTGGCAGGTTCGAACCCGGCCCCGGCCAAACGGCAACAACAACAAAAAAAAGCCAGGCATTGTGGCGGGCGCCTGTAGTCCCAGCTACTTGGGAGGCTGAGACAAGAGAATCGCTTAAGCCCAAGAGCTGGAGGTTGCTGTGAGCTGTGACGCTACAGCACTCTACCAAAGGCAACAAAGTGAGACTCTCTTTAAAAAAAAAAAAAAAAAGAAAGAAAGAAAGAAACCTAGAGAGATATATCGCTACAAGAATAAGATGAAAATTATGTATTCTTCCTCTCTTCCTCCCTAAAACGAAATACAAAAACAAAAATAAGAGAGCAAGTGGGTGGCGCCTGTGGCTCAGTCGGTAAGGCACCGGCCCCATGTACCCAGGGTGGCGGGTTCAAATCCAGACCCGGCCAATCTGCAACAACAGCAAAAATAGCTGGGCGTTGTGGCGGACGCCTACGGTCCCTACTTCTCAGGAGGCTGAGGCAAGAGAATCGCCTAAGCTCAGGAGTTGGAGGTTGCTGTGAGTTGTGTGATGCCACGGCACTCTACCAAAGGCGATAAAGTGAGACTCTTGTCTCTACAAAAAAAGAGAGCAACAAAACCCCATCCCCTTCATGCATGTTCAAAAATTTCCCATACTATCCGCAGAGGGTCACAGAAACTTCAAAGGCCATCCATGAATAATTCCCCAATAGTCCAGAGACATCTGGCTAAGTAAGCCCTGATATTCACTGAGGTATTAAAATGCTTAACATATGTCATAGAGCTTAGTGCCTATAGCTCAGCGGCTAGGGCGCCAGCCACATACACCAGAGCTGGCAGGTTTGAACCAAGCCCGGGCCTGCCAAACAACAATGAAAACTACAACCAAAAAAGACCCCAGACATTGTGGCAGGCACCTGTAATTTCAGCTACTTGGGAGGCTGAGGCCAAGAGAATCGCTTAAGCCCAAGAGTTTGAGGTTGCTGTGAGCTGTGACACCAGGGCACTCTTCCGAGGGTGACATAGTGAGACTACTATAATAAAAAAAAGAAACCCCCACATCTGTCATGGGATGAGTTATTTTCTTTTGTTGCATTATCTGACTTAACTATATTTTTCAATTAGTCTATGAAAATGACAAATTCTATGTTCTGATAGTATATACCATTATCACACGAAGGAAGAAGGAAACGTCTCATTTATTTTTATTTGGGGGATGGAGAGAGACTTGTGGTAATCAAGTTACCTTAAACTATTTTCAGTCTGGCCCCAATTTTATCAACATTTCTAGGCTGAGAGAAGAGGATATATAACTCTCCATCAACATTAAAAGATATTGAGCTTCATATAGGCAAAGTAAGTTTAAAGACAACGTTATGTTGTAGAAGAACAAATGATGAGATCTACATGAAACTCAAAACTATACCTCACGCCAGTGTCTTCAGTGACCAAATCTCGATCTTTGCCACAGTCATAGCTCTCAGTGGACATTTCAGCATTTTCTAGTAGAGACTGCATATCACTTGCAAATAAGTTTGGTCGCTTTCTCTGTGACTTAGGGCCAAATGTAGTTTCAAAACTTTCAGTGTCAAGAATGTGCACCTTCGAGTTCTAAAGAGAAAGGAAAATTACAGGTAAAACTAAGGAAAGCACAGAAAAAAAGCAGAGTTAAAAATATACTTGGGAAAGGCCTTCTGATTTTAAGTTCAGCCCATATCAAGATCCACAAGAACATGGATTCAGCCTGGTTTCAAATGAGCAGTGCTTGTTTAAATAGCACATCAAGCACTTCCTCCCCTATGCTGAAATTCTGTAAGCTTCCTTGGAGAATACAAAAGTAATACAAATAATCAAAGCAAATATGAATAGCTGTGTTAAGACTTGCCAAAAACTCTTTATCATACACTTTAGTCAAATGTAATTAAGGCTACAATGATGAAAATTAACTTATCTTTTCTGCCATTTTTTTGAGCTTTCAAACAAATGCATAAAATTCGCCAAATTCACAGATTTTGTCAAGGACAATCATACTTAAATTTGTGTGTGTGTGTTTTAAAACAACTATATATGCCAACTTTTTCTTGGAAGTTAATTTCTTTCATGGCTAAAAGGAATTGCTTGTTTTGTAAGATGCATTTTAGTTTCAGATAACATTTTCTCTAATTTAGGTAACGTTTTTATTAAACACACATGGAAAGTCTTCAGATGAAAAACATCTAGCAAAAGTCCAAAATAATAGTTTAGATGTGATAAAAAGGAACCTGATACTAACTAGAACTTGATGTGCCTATAAAAGAGTTATAGTCAGGAATTTTTGAAGCAGGATAAAAGTCAAAGCTTGAGTTAGGATCTATCACGTAACAAGAATGTTAAAAGGCAGCAGAAATATCCTTAAAAAACAAAACAAAACAACTTCCTTCTCCCCTCAGTACAAGCTTCCTGCTAAGTTCTAGCTACTAAAAGCTGTGGGGCAACCCTCTAAAGATCCCTGCTTCCAACTTCTAAAGACCTTAAACTAATATCATTTTCTCAGATTCTCTAACCCATCACTTAGTTTGGTTTAAGTCAAAACTAAAGCCAAAATCAAGTGTGACCAAAATTGCTCCCAAAAATCTCGCAAATAACCTATAAAGTGGAGTATACAAGGTTTTATGTCTATAAAGCCACACCTTAATAAGTATAATGCAGTATATAATAAAGTACATGCAAAGTAAGGTACAGTAGTTTTACTGCATTGCTAGAGAGAGATATGATTCCAAACCACATATAGCTGAATGTGCAAAAGTTAAAAAGCATATATGATTTAACTCCACTATGGAGAATGATCTCAGAATTAGATTTTAACAAGTAGTAGGTATCACAACAAAATAAAATAGATAAGGTTTTTCGAGACTAAAGCAGAAAACTCATCAATTACTCTGAGTATCTTTCTGCATGAAAATAGAAGCTGACTACCCACAACTCTAGACCCTTCATTCTATGTATCAGATATTTAAACACTGAATTTTAGAAGCAGTGAACAACTAGAACAGACAACAAAGCAATAAATCCATAATAGAACCTCTCTGTTCTTCTCCTAAGCAGGATTCAATAGTTGGTTAAAAGATGGCTTTAGGGAGAACTGACAAAGAGAACAAGGGAAATGAGCAACTTGTCTGTGGTTCATGAATTACACTCATGTGTTTCCCTGAAAGAAAACAGTCATTCCACTAATAGGTGCCATTCTCCTAGTCCATCGCAAAACAAAACATAATTGACAAAACCTGAGGCAATGAGCAGGCCTTGGTTTTTATTTTGTTCTGCAAGTAAACACTCTTCTTTGAACTGTTTAATCCATGTGTGCATGTCAGTGTTTCCCTCCCCACTCCTACTGGAACTGAAGTTTATGTCCAGGCTACATTTCTGGGAATTATTATTCAATGCAAGTAAAAGCGTGCAGGCAAACATTAGGCCACTTTTTTGTTCTGTGTGAAATTCATTCCACTCAAGCCAGACTGAATCCTTACTGCACTTCAAATTTCAACAACCAACAACCAAAGTGAAGAGCACCCTTTCTTTTAGCCAAGAAATCTGCAAGGATCTCACAAAAGCTTAAGTACACAACACCAAAGATCTACCAATTCAATCCAAATTCTACATTTCCTGAAAGTCTGATGAAATTACCACTTAAACAAGTTTGCCTACCAAAATAAATAATAAAAACTACGGGCAGTGCCTGTGGCTCAAGGAGTAGGGCGCTGGCCCCATACACTGGGGCTGATGGGTTCAAGCTCGGCCCCAGCCAAAACTGCAAAAAATAAATAAATAAATAATATTACTAACAGCTATTATTGATTTAGCTCTTATTATGCTATGTGTTCACTATGGGCCAATTGCTTCAGACATTTCATCTGTATCCAATCACTCAAAGAGGTAGGTTATCTATACGGGTAAAGCTCATAGAAAAACCTATCTAACAGTGCAAGAAAGGGTAAAGCAAAGATTAAAATTCAGGTCTCACTCCAAAATCTGCGCTTTGATCCACTCTACAACTGCACCTCCCTGATAAAACGTGATTCATATTACAGGTAAGGCCTCTTAACAAAGGTAAATAGAGACATCCCAGACTTCATCATGGCTACATTAGTCACTATTTTCTAAGAAAAACAACAGACAAATATGTTAGAAAGGGATCTACAAGGAGTTTGCTCAAGAAATTCCATCACCAATGATACCCTACATCTTACATGAGGCCGGATTCGATCATGCAGAAGAGACATTGGTAACTTGCTTTGTTTCATGACAACTTTGTATGGATCCTTCATAACTGCATCCATTTCCTCTTGAAATTTTTGTAATGATGACTGCTTAACCACACGTGTGTTTCCTGTTTTACAAATAAAGAATGTTACCATTTAGTAAATACTCTGACAAAATGAAAGATGAGATTTTATTTATTTATTTTTTGATACAGAGTCTGACTATGTCGCCCTTGGTAGAGTGTGGTAGCGTCACAGCAACCTCAAACTCTTGGGCTTAAGCAATTCTCTTGCCTCAGCCTCCCAAGTAGCTGGGACTACAGGTGCCCGCCACAATGCCCGGCTATTTTTTGGTTACAGTTGTCATGGTTGTTTAGCAGGCCCCGGTCAGGTTTGAACCCTCCAGCCCTGGCGCATGTGGCCGGTGCCCTAACCGCTAAGTACAGGCACCAAACAACAGACAAGATTGTGTATTATCCTCACACACCCAAGCACCTGCTACATTTATCCCTTATAGCTATTTCCAAACTTAAGACAGGGAAAAACCAAAACTGCCTCTTCTGCACCCATAGACTATAAACTATTCTACAACCCGAGACACACAAAGGATTTCAACAATTTCCCAACTGAAAAATAAACAGCAATGAATGGAACTGAGATCTGACAAATGTCCTACTTCCTGCTAGATCTGGTAGAGAAATCTGGAGCCAATCACAGCTCACCAGTCAGTACAGATAGAGAATCTTGAAGCACAGAAATTCAAGCCAAAGTCACAATTTTTAGTACTATGAAGGTTAAATTAACTAATGAATCTATGCAAGAGAAGAAGATGAAGACCTGCAAAACCACAAGACCTTGTAGGTGAGTGATCCTGAAAAAAGCAATCAATTAAACAGCATGTTGCAGCACAAATGTAGAACATCAAAGCGATGATGATGGGTAGCAATTAGTGTTTACACTAACTATTTGTTAGGCACTATTCAACACAATTTCTATGCATTTACTCATTTGATTAACACAACATCCTGCAGGATAGGTTCTATTTTTATTCTCATATTAGAGATCAGAAAAACAGACAAACAGACTTAATAACTTGCCCACTGCCACTTAAATTACAGAATTAGGATTCAAACCAAGGCAGTCAGGTCTGTAATCACAATACGCAGCCACCATGCTAAATGCCTCTCCACAGCACAGTTCTTAGGGAGTATCCTACCAAAAGGTATAAAAGATACTCAAAGGTAGTTCTCATCAGCCCCCAAGAACAGAGTTCAAATACCAGACAAACAATGGGACTGACCATTTGAAGTGTCCACACAACTACCGGTGGCTAAAGGAAAGAAAGACTGAAAGCCCAAACTGAAAAGAAGGGGAAGTATCCAGCTGGGGCGAGGTGGCTCACGCCTGTAATCCCAGCACTGTGGGAGGCTGAGGAGAGAGGATTGCTGGAGCTCAGGAGTTCAAGGCTTGTCTGAGCCAAACTAAGACCCTGACTCATGAAAAAAAATGGAAAAACCCAGCTGGGCGCTGTGGTGAGCACCTGTAATCCCAGCGGCTTCGGAGGCTGAGGCAGCAGGATGCCCACAGCCTGAGTCTGAGGTTGCAGTGAGCTACAATGCCATTGCACTCTGCTCAGGGCATAGGGTTAGAACTCTGTCTTGACAAAAAACAAAAACAAAAAAAAAAAAAAAGAAGGGAGAGTATCCAAAGGAAGAAGCTCAGATCCCTCTGTGATTAGAGAGATTTTATTCCAGTGGTTCTCAACCTTTCTAATGTCGTGGCCCTTCAATACAGTTCTTATGGGTTGCAACCCACAGGTTGAGAACCACTGCTTTATTCACTCCTAGAAGGACCAATAATCCTGTCATTGTTACTCAAGTTCAAATACAACCCCATTAAGAAAAAGTTATTTCAGAGGAACTTGAATGCACTTACCCTGCAAGCTAAACACACAAACACACTTGCAAGGCCACCTCTCCAACAGTAATCTCTACAGGCAACCAGAGATTAAGATGAGAGTCTCAAGGTCTGTGAATGCTAATCATCAAGGATGCTCTTATCTGAGTAAAAGGGTTCACTTGTACAACTACTGATGATGAGCACTCTTCACACAGAAGTAATTTATTAGCACTTCAAAATGAGTTTGGGCGGGGGAAAGAAATTTTTTATGAAATCTACCAACACTACTTTTCTCAGCACTTTTTCCACTAAGAGTACTTCTTATCCTGTTCTCATTACAATCCTTAACAATTTCACTCCCCCCAACTCCTGCCTTTTAGACATTTAAACATTCTAGCCTTTCTCACATAGCATACATTTTGTAGAGCAAAGTAACAAGGGATAATACTCACCAAACCATTTAATATTTGGCTCTACTCTTGCCACTGTGCCAGAAGCCACTGTTGACTGATACTGCAGGGGCTTAATTACCTTACCAAGACTGTTCCTAAATTGAGGAAATAACAGATTTTGGTTGACAACGGAAGAAAGGCAACAACAAAGTTTGGTTTACAGAATACACTTTCCATCAAAAGGACTTTTTTTTTTTTTTGAGACACAGCCTCAAGCTGTTACCCTGGGTAGAGTGCCATGGCATCACAGCTCACAGCAACCTCCAACTCCTGGGCTCTCCTGCCTCCACCTGCCAAGTAGCTGGGACTACAGGTGCCTGCCACAACACCTGGCTATTTTTTGGTTGCAGCCGTCATTGTTGTTTGGCGGGCCCAGGCTGGATTCAAACCTGCCAGCTCAGGTGTATACGGCTGATGCCTTAGATACTTGAGGCACAGGTGCCAAGCCTTTATTCTGGTTTTTAATGATCATGAAATACAGATTCCAGTAAACAGAAAAGTATTTCTACATTTGAAACAGATTGCTCCAAAGTCATTTAACCTCTTGCAACAGAGCACATGATTTCTGCTAGAGGAATAACAAATAATGCTGTGTTTAAAAATCCGTTTACTGTTTGTTTACTTCTTTAAAAAATGGCATATTTGAGTCTTTTTGGTAATCAGTTGAAGGATGGTTTACATGAATTTTTAAGGAGAGGGTGATTTATGATGGAACTCAAAATTCTAAAATAAACTGCAAAATAAGCGACTAAGGCAGATTAAGTTCACTGATGTTTGGTTTCATACACATCTTTTAGAACAGATGAAAAATCTAATTGCCAAACAAATTAAGACCAGCAAGCAAAATGCCACACTAAGCAAGTTGCTGTGCTAGAGGCTGCCTCAGCAGAACTCAGAGTTGTGATGAGTGGCCAAGTGTCACAACGTTGTGATTTAAAGTATGGCATCATAAAATAAGTTTTCTAGGTGCTTTAACTATAGTCCTATATGCTTTGTATTTCCACCTGACAAATGTTTTGCTGTAAAATTTAAAGGCACATTCATGTAGGTCAAAGATGTAGGGAATACAACCTCTATTTGTGGAATATTGTAAAATAATCACTGTTGCACCATCCACTACTCACACTTAGACAAAAATGATCAGTATATCATAGCAACATTCATATAAAATGATATTTGAAAATATACTACTATTTGGAGAAAGCAGGGATGCGAACATCAAGGCTTAATCAGTTTCAGGTTCAAGTCAAGGACATGAGACACAGGGGAGAGGATGACAGCATCCAGTGCTCACCTGCGTTCCTTTTGCCTATACATATTCAGGCGCCGGATTGTGGCCCGGTCCCTCATGTTTTGGCCTCCTGCTCCCTGCACTCGATCTACAAAAGGCAGAAGGAGACAGAACACTATTTGATAAACAACAAGTACAAACAAGGTCATTGCTTACAATATACCAAGTAGCTCACCCAAGCTAGACAAGCTGCCACCTCACCACAAAATCTCTACCTATGTTGCTCCAACAAAATTATTATTCAAAGCTACATGATGTGACAAAGTAGACCCCATCTTTGATTTTTCACTAGGATTGTGTTTAAGAATGATAACTAATATTTTTGAACGCTGTAACAGCACATTACAGGCATTGCCTCATTTAAGTCATACAATAATTCTATAGAGATATTATCCCAATGCTGCAGACTGAAAAACTGAGGCACAGTGTCACACACCTTGCCCAAGGTCACACAGCTATGGAATGACACAGTGAGAATTTGAACACAAGCATTGGATCACCATTTGTGGTGCTCTTAACCCATGAAGACAGCTGCCTCTGAGTCTCAGTTTAACAAATACTGAGTGCCTGCTATATAGAAGACAACATGAGACAACTTTGATATCATACAAATATATAGACACACAAGTATTCTTAAGTATTCTTAACTTGTTAACTAACTTGTTTGACTTTAGTTTAATCAACAGCCAACCAGGTGGCAATTCTTGCCTTACATCTCAAAGAGGTACAAATACTCAAGTTAATACTAGCCTAACTTCTCATTTTAGGAGCCCTTCAAACTATCTGCAACTGAACTGATGCAATATAAAAGAGGCCAAAAATCAAAGAACTGGAGGTTCTACTTCTCATTAATTGTGCCAGTTATGACAAGCCACCTCCCCTATTTTGATTCATTCTCTTCACCTATAAAATCATGATCTCTAAGGACCTTTGGGGGCCTAACATTCTGAGATTCCAGTCCACCCAAACTAAATGATGTATTATCAACCCAGGAAAATCATTCAACATGCATTAAAGTCGTCAAAAATGCTAAATCATGTTTAAAAACAAAAGTTTTATTAACTAAGCCGAAATAGAAGGAACTCCCCCCAAAGGCAAACTTGTTCAACCTGCAGGTGGAACCTTAGCCAGAAGATACACATATCTCCAAAAACACCCTCACAGACGTGCTCATGCTGCCTGGAGGATTTTCTATGCCCTTTACAGGAATGGGATGATTCCAATGGCCAAATCTACAATTCGGTTCTCGCTTACACAGTCCAAGTTCAGGTGCCAGGCAAGGCCCACTGGCTCGGCCGCACACACTTTTAATCGTTCTCTGAAACTCCCAACCGCGGAGGACCCACGGCCGCGGGGCCCGAGCCGGCCAGGCGCCAACGGTCCGCCCTCCTCAGTGCCCCCCAGCGAGGCAACCGCCGCAAACACTGCCTTCCTTCTCCTTTCTCACCCCCAACAGTCACTTTTCTCGAGGTCACCCGCCCAGCAACGCCACCCGGGTGCCCCTCTTCCTTTCTCCGTCTCCTCAGAGCGCTCCCCTCCAAGCTGCCACCCACGACGAACCCCGCCGCCCGTACCCGGGTTTGTGCTGGCCTTGGAGGGGTTGATGGTGCTCCGTCCTTTGTACTTGGGCTTCACCATCTTGGCGACGGGACGGGCACCGGAGTGCTAGGTCCGGCGAACGTCGGACAAAAGCGCCCCAAACTTCCCAGGCCCGGCTGCAGCTACCCGCGTGAACCACGCCGCACCACGTGTACAAGAATACGTCACTTCCGCTCGCGCCCAAGTTTGCGCCTGCGCGACTTTCCGCGACGACGCGGCGCGCACAGCCCCCTTTCTGGCTCCGCCCCCGTCCCTGACACTTGGACACACCCTCCGCCAAGACCCCTCCCGCTCATGCCCTAGCAACCGCCAAGCTGCCCCTCCATAGCAACCGCCTAGTTACCCTGAACGCGCAGCCCAGAGCTCCTACTTGGGTCCACCACCAAAAAAAGAAGCCTCTTCCCGGGCCAAGGGCACAGGCTTTCATTGAATTATCTTCTGAGTTTGTCCTCTAAGGTCTTCCAAAAGCGATCACACTGCAGCCAAATATCAAACAGAGCGTGTCATCCTTACAATCTCAATGGCTTATCATTTTTGGAGTTGGGGAAAGGAGAGGAGAAGGTGGGAGAGAGAGAGAAAGAGATTGATTCAAGCTTTCTGCCATCCCTATAGAATTCCGTGATGTGGCCCCTGCCTATTTATCTGACCCCATTTGTACTCCCTCCCTCTGGTTGTTCTGACATTTGCACACTGGATGTGCTTGCTGCCAAAAATCATCCTTTCCCTAAATCTTTGCATAGCTTGTTCCTCTGTCATTCAGTTCTCAGCTCAAATATTGCCTACTGGGTGCAAGAATTAGCAAATTAGCAAATAAGACTACAGGACACCCAGTTACTTCTAGTTAATTTCAAATAAAAAGTGAATACTTTTATTTAGGACAAGTATTTTCCAAATATTGCCTAGAACATGGTTATACTAAAAGATTACTCCTTGTTTACCTGAAATTCAAATTTAACTGTACGTCCTGTATCTTACATGGCAACCTTTCCTCCTGGGAGAAGTCTTTCCTATCTGTCTAAATCAGCTTTTGCAATTATTGTTATATTATTCTGTTAATTTACTTGGTGGCATTTCTTACCAACTGAAATCATCTGATTTACAGGTTTATTGGCTGGTTCCTTAAAACTAAAATGTAAGCTGCTGCTGTTTCTTTTTTTGAAATAGGGACAGGGTCTTGCTATATTGCCCTGGCTGGAGTGCACACTACAGCCTTGAACCTTCTTCATCCTCACAAGTATCTGGGACATTTACAGGCATACACCACTGCCCCAGCATAGAATATAAGCTTTTTTTTTTTGAGACAGAGTCTCACTATGTCATCCTGGGTAGAGTGCCGTGGTGCCACAGCTCACAGCAACCTCAAACTCTTGGGCTTAAGTGATTCTCTTGCCTCAGCCTCCCAAGTAGCTGGGACTACAGGCACCTGCCAAAATGCCCAGCTATTTTTTTGTTGCAGTTGTCATTGTCGTTTAACTGGCCCAGGCTGGGTTCAAACCTGCCAGCCTCAGTGTATGTGGCTGGCACTGTAACCACTGTGCTACAGGTGCCGAGCCAAATATAAGCTTCTTGAGAGCAGGCAGCTTGTAAGTTTGGTCACTGCTGTGTCCTCAAGGCTTGAACAAAGTAAGGACTCAACAAATATTCATCAAATGAAAGAAAGAATGGGTGGAAATTCTTCTTACCCGAGGGTGAAGGATGGCAATAAGGCCTGTCAAAATAAAGTCTCTAAAAACTAGTGTTTCAACCAAGAAGCCCTCCCTCTTTTTTGGTACCTCAAGCAGT
This sequence comes from Perodicticus potto, assembly GCA_963574655.1. Classification (NCBI taxonomy): domain Eukaryota; kingdom Metazoa; phylum Chordata; class Mammalia; order Primates; family Lorisidae; genus Perodicticus; species Perodicticus potto. The sequence continues at coordinate 24,488 of CAUYRH010033208.1, read as the reverse complement.
CAGCAAGTGTCCATCACTGGATAGACCATGAAGGGTGTGTTCAGGCATTGTAGCTCTTTCAGTAAAAACAAACAACTTGTTATAAAATAAGGTACTCTAATTGAGGGATGGGATGATTGAGTTTTTATTTCTCTCAGTTTGAAACAAACAAACCCCAAAACATTCTTTCTAGAGCAAAAGCAGGCCGTGTCCCAGATGATCGCTGGAAATACCTTCTTTCCCTTGAGCTTGGCTTTTGTTGCCCTAAGGGCAAGTATCTTGAGCTTAAGCACAGTTTAGCTAGGTAGGCTCTGATGCTGACAGGTACCTGACGGAATCTCTGAAAGCTAGTTGGAAAAATCTTCATGCTCAGATGTCCCCTTGCACCCCACGCTGTCCCTTTGATCCCCCAAATGAGGGTGCAATTGCCTCTTCCCAGAAAGATTAGGTTAATGTGTTTCTGATGCCTCAACTTGGTGCAAACTAGAATAAACACGAATGGCAAAAATCAGTGCATGAGCTCATTCAGGCTTTGATCAGAGACATAATTTCATTATGAAATTTTGAATCAGGCCGTTGTGAAGTCTTGCCAAAGAGTTTCATTTTCCCAGATGATATGGTGGGTTGTTTCTCTCCTGTTCTCATACTCTGCTTGTGTTTATCATACAAACGCTCCATCTATTTTTACAATCTGACCCATCAGTCCTTTTACAACAGCATTTGCTGATCCCAAGAATCAACTTCAGTTCTATCAGCAGATATTAAAATAAGCCTGGTCAAGGTAAGTGAAGCTTAAATTACTGGTTTGGTTTGCACTGCTTACTGCAATTACAATACAAGGATGATTTTTCACTCTCCTTTCTGATGTCATGGTGACCAGCGGAGGCAAGACACACCTACAAGCCTATAGTTCCTCAGCTTTGAAACAGACTTAACAATTTGAAAGATTGCAATGTGATTATATGAGTTATAGTATATGAAAGCATTGTGAACATGGTACATCATGCCGATGAGATGCTTTCTTTCTTGTAGACCCAGGGTTAGCTCTTCATCTCCTGGAATTTTACTCCTAGAAACCACAGCTTTGTGTGGATGAGAAGACCATGAGATAGACTGGTTGGAAATGCCACCTTTCTGAAACAGCCCTGTGCCATGTTCTAGACTGGTACTTTCCCAGGAAGCAGAGAATCTTGATTTCACTTTTGCTGTCATGCCATTAAAGACTTTGTTACTGGGGTCTAATGAGCAAATAGCAGCAGCTTCTCAAGTATCATTTTTCAAAGTGTGGTCTGAGGACCACCAGCATCAAAATCACTTGGAGGATCTGGTTACAAATCCTGCCTCTTGGACTTCATCTCAGACCTTCCAAAATCAGACCCTTGGAGTTGGGGCCCAGAGAACGTACATTTTAGCAAGCTCCTCAAGTGAGTCTTGCATACACAAAAGTTTCAGATTTAAAAAGCATAGTCTTTTACAAAAGCCACCTTGCGGCTCTCTGTCCAGCCAACCAAAGGCAGCTCTGGAAGGTCCAGCTTCTTTCCATCTATATCTTAAATCCTCTTCATGTTTCACAGCAAAACCAGGGCGAGGAAGGCTGCAGCAGTGTCTAATGCACTCTGAAAATATATGTCTTGGCTCTGCCCCAAATGCCTTGATATTTATGGTGCAGCCAGAGGGTCGTTATCCTTTGGCAACGCTCCATTTTAAGGCCATTAGCTCTTAATTAGTGCCAGCTTGTTGCTTTATGCATCCCAGCTGAACTGTGCGCAGAGGCTGTTCTATCCAGTCCCCTCGTGTCTCTCCTCTGGCGAATCCATGATACAATGACCCCTGCCTCCTGGGCCCAAGAGTTGGGTCTCTGGAATGGGTGCTGCTCAAGTGAAACAGTCCTGGTCCCCCAAACGGGAAGCTCTGGGCCCCTGGAAAAACAGAGAAGCACTCAGCGTATGTTTTCAGGATTTCATTGTCTTGTTTCATTTGTAGTAAACAGAAAGGTGAGTCCTTGATTATACAACTTCAGCAGTTTGCAAGTATAAGAAAAATAAGGTGCAGCTTCATAGGCCAAATTATCCTCAGTTCTCAGCCTACGATGCCTGGGAAATTCTTGGGCAAGGATATATAGCAAGCTGGTGGACTGAGAGGCTATGAAAAATGACTGAGAGACTCACCTCTGGGAACCCCAAGAAACTTCTCATCATGGCCACCACTTCTTAGGGAGAAAAACATAGTCTGTGTTAGTTTTGGCATTCCTCTCATCCCTGGGTAGGAGCTCTTCAAAAAGATCCCGAGATTAAGCATTGGCAAAATAACTAGAAGCATTTTACTCCCTCTTATCACTGAATCCCTGTGGTCCTCAGCATATTCAGCGTAAGAAAATCTGAGAAGCACTTTTCTGAGATGCTATTAATGGCCTCTAATTTTCAGCCTGGTTTAGATAACTCAAGATTGCTGGCCGTGTCCTAAGAAATGAATCCAGAACACACATTGGTGTGGGAATTTAAAGTATAATCCCAAATTGTAGATAATTGTTTAAGCTCCAAGGAGGCTGGAGGGCCCATACTAAGTCATCTTCTCAAGATCAGTGTGTTTTCTATTATATTGGATAAATATCTGTCCAGTGATCCTTTTGATTTTGAAGCCGTTAGACTAAATCTTTGTATAATTCTTTACCTCCTTCGTCTCCTGCCTTCCTCACTCTTTTTCTTTAGAAAACACTTTTGAAAAATTTTGATCTGGTCCTTTGGATTGTTTCCAGAAGAATCATGTCCTGTTAAAGAAGCCAAAAAGTCAACTCCTAAAACCAATGTGTCAGGGGAAGCTCTGTCTGTCCGAAGGTCATTCTTACCTTAAGGGCAGCCTCTGCCTAGCAAGACGGAATCCTTGTTTCATCCCTCTTGCTCTTTGGTCTGATCTAGTCTAGGCTGGGAACAATAGACATCTAGGCTAGAGTGCAGAAGAAAGGCAGAGTGAATACCTCCTCAAGGAGCAGAAGAAGAACTGGTCAGAACCTTTAGTTATGTAGCTTTTTAGAGGCCTGATTAGAAAAAGATAAGTCCATCACTCTCTCATCTTTGGAAAAAGCAATCCTTCCAACTCACTGTGCAACCCAGATTGGAGGAATCTTCTACATGCTTTAAATGTCTATTAGCGAGACTTTAGAGTTGCCAGCTTTGTTTCTAGCTAGAGCTGGGAAAATCCCCAGGATGTACAACCACTGTGTTCAGGACCTGGGGACTCATGCCTCTCCTATGTCCTTCCCTGTCCCCTACATCCCCAATGCACAGGAAGAGGCATACACCAAACCAAGTAGCTTATCTCTCATCACAGAGGTAGGCAAGCTACAGATCCCAAGTCAAATCTCACCAGCTGCCTGTTTTTATATGGCCCACAAGCTGAGAATGGTCTTTATGTTTTTAAATGATTGAGAAAATTCAAGGTAAGAATAATATCTTGTGACATGAAAATCATATGAAATTCAAATGTCAGGGCTCATAAATAAAGTTTTTTTTTTTTTTTTTTTTGAGACAGAGCCTCAAGCTGTCGCCCTGGGTAGAGTGCTGTGGTGTCACAGCTCACAGCAACCTCCAACTCCTGGGTTTAAGAGATTCTTGTGCCTCAGCCTCCCAAGTAGCTGGGACTACAGGCGCCCGCCACAGCATGGGCTATTTTTTGGTTGTAGTTGTCATTGTTGTTTGGCAGGCCTGGGCTGGATTCGAACCCACCAGATCTGGCGTATGTGGCTGGTGCCCTTAGCCACTTGAGCTATAGGCACTGAGCCATAAATAAAGTTTTATTGGAACACAGTCGCACCATTTGTTTACATATGGTGGCTTTTGCACCATATGTAAACAAATGGCAGAGATGGGTAGCTGTGATAGACAACATATGGCCTGTAAAGCCTATAATACTTACCACCTTGCCCTTGACAAAAAAAAAAAAAAAAGCTTCCCACAACCTCTGTCCTAGAGGACTGTTGTGTGTTCTGAGCATTGGTGAGACATGTAACTGATTATTAAATGACTGTCCATTTCCATTGCTGAGAGTGAACGTTGCTTATCCCAAACCAGTAGTTTCATTTTTTTCTGTCCTTGGGATTCAAATGAGGGGGTCCACTGGTGTCTAAGTGTAGCTGCTGCTTTAGTGGGCCAGCAGGGGGCTGTCTGCAGAGGTTTAAATGTCTCAGAGAGAGACTGTGCTGGAGGACAAAAGGGGTCCTGCCTGCAGTGGTACTGACCTGTCACTCTTCAGGAATTTTTTTTTCCCCCCTGATTCCAGAGAAGAAGGAACTTCAGAAAGAAATCCAAAGAGCTCCTTTGTTCAGAGTCTTTGTCATTTATTTATTTATTTATTTGAGACTGAGTCTCACCTTTTCAGCCTGGATAGAGTGCTGTGGCATCACAGCTCTCAGCAACCTCCAATTCCTGGACTCGAGCGAGTCTCCTGCCTCCGCCTCCCAAGTAGCTGGGACTACAGGCGCCTGCCACAACGCCCGGCCATTTTTTGGTTGCAGCCGTCATTGTTGGTTGATGGGCCCGGGCTGGACTCGAACCCGCCAGCTCAAGTGTACGTGGCTGGCGCCTTAGCCCGTTGAGCCACAGGCGCCGAGCCAGTTCAGAGTCTTTGTGACTGCAGCTTTGTTGACCTTGAAGCAAAGTATGACACAAAATAAAGGAGTCCATCTACTTTGCCCTGAGTTGTTCTGGTGCACAGGGGTCTTCTGGGGCTGCTCCCGGGGTGGGCAGCCATAGAATTCCAAGGCACCCCCCGTGCACACACGGCAAGGACAGCAGTGGTCAGGTGGTCTTGTGCAGCTTCGGGAGCAGCTGAGGTCACACTGCTTTTGACCCAGAGTCCCATTGAACTTTTATGTTGTTTCCTCCCAGAAGGAAAAAGGACATCTTCTCCCAGGGACAACATGAGAAAAAAAAATTCAAGGACCTTTTCATTCATTCACTTTTTTCAGTTCATTCAGCAAATATCTAGCCTGTGATATCAAGGGACAAATGTAATTGCTTTGCTATAGGGGAGAAATACGGGCAAAAAATAAATAAATAAAAGGAAGACAAAGGATGGTGGTGAAAGAGGGTAAATACTCTCCAGGAGCAGAAAAGCTGAAGTCAGCCAGCATGGAGAGGGATTAGAAGGATCAGGAGGAGATTTGGAAAAAGTAAGAAAAAAAAGAGAGAGAGAAATGGAAGAAGGGTAAACCATGGGAGCGCAAAGAAATGTGTTTGTGAGAAATTGAGATGCAATGTCTATGGACATTTTGTTAGTTTGGTGGTGGGAAAAGAATTGTAACTATGCATGGCAGGCGAATACCTCGTGCAATAGAATACCTTGTGAAAATGATGTGAGGGCATGAGAGAAATCAAGCAGAGTCTATCAGCGATGGCCCTGCTCTCCAGAGAAAAGCCAAGTATACACTCAAAGTAGTTGTTGCCAGAGTCTGGAAGCCCCCTGAACCAAGTGGGTATGTATAGCTCAGCCTGGCACAGGCAGGCAGCTTTTAGCAGGCTTTTTTGGCCAAAGTAGGGAGGCACTGCTGCCCTCCTCTGCTCTGAGCCCAGCCGCTCATGATGCCTTGGCAGCCTGGGATTCCGCTCTCGTGCCTGCCGAGAGGTGGCTCCAGCCTCAGCTTGTCTCTTGTTGATGTTCACTTTGGGCTGGTCATGCCATTGGCTCCTGAGGCTCACAGTTGTCAGACCAAGTGAGTCAGGGGCTGCCCAAGCCCCTTCAGGATATGGTTTCCTCAGGCTGGAGGCAGCACAAAGAGCACAGAGGTAAGACACTGTCCACATGGAAAGCCCTCGGGGCTAAATCTAATGGGAGGGATGTTCAGATTAAAATGATGGCTTCTACTGTCATCAGCCTGCTTTGTCACTTGGCCTTGGCACCAGGTACCCCATCAGGTGATATAGTGGAGTTTAACTGCCTGGATGTCCATCCTCATGGACCCATGAGGCAGCCCCGGGGCCAGCAGAGCTGTAGCTCACTGTCCCCGCCTCTTTCCATTTCAGTGTCTTGTTCTAGCTCTCAATCCTTAAGAGAACACTTCCCGTGGTCCCCGAGATTGTGACACCCTTGCTGTCACCACCTTTGCCAAGTGAGCCTTCCAGGACTGGCCTGGAAAAGCACTTCTCTTTGTTCCTTGAGCTGCCAGCTCGTTGGACAGGCTTGGATCTGGTCTGGCTGTTGCAGCATCACCTCAACCCCTCCTCTGTCCCCCAGTCCCTGCTCCCCTCCCGTTTCCCTCCCCTAAAGGCTGTCGGCTTATTCCTTTTAGAGATGAACTCATTGTTGACTTTAACTCACTTCGATGTTTCCCAGGGAAGCACACTGGCGGGAGGCCCACCCCAGCTCCTTGAAGAAGAGAGCCAGACCAGGGCCAAGACTGGGTGCCAGGGGCCTTGGAACTGCCAAAATGCCTCCATTTTATGGACAGGACTGGCTCACCCTGAAGACATTCCAAGTATTTAATCAGCAGCCCATGGTATATATTGGGTTGCAGAAGCCACCCCTTTCAGGAGACAAAACTCGGCCAGAGGAAGGAGCTGGCCTCCTCCATGAACCAGGCTGATATTCAACAGATGGAAAGAGTGCATCCCAATAACAATAATCAATAATCAAAGGCTGACAGCTGCTGTGGCTTGACCCGATGGGCCCTTGTGGGCTTGGCACTACCCGCTTTCCCACACTAGACTGAGTTCAGCCAGGAATCCATCTCACCCACCTCCCTGCACCAAGCTCCGGGAGAGCAAATGGGTGAGGGAGGAACCATTTTTCACATACTTTCTCTTTCAAAATGTAGCTCTGTTTCGCAATTTCCCACTTAAGTTCTGGAAGGCTCTTGGGCAGAACACTACCTTCTCCAGCCACTGGCCTGGGTCTCTTATCACCACCAGTCTGGTGAGTTAGTGGTGCTAGAGAAAGACAGGGGCTCAGAATCACTACGTCTCCCACCATCCCCATTACTGCTGCTCTCATCCAAGCATCTACTGAATGCAAGTCACTCTCTTGACACCAAAGGAGCCTCAAGCAAGCCTCTAGCCAAGACCTGTTTATTCTTCACTGTGTGTTGGCTCTTCCCCTTGGGAGAGCCAGGAGGTTCGCCACACCAAAGCAGGTGCACCCGACTCTGGTATGCTCTCAGCTCAGCGATGCCTGAGGCACCTAATGATCTTCTCCACTCCCCTGTAACTAGGCTTTTGTTCTGGCTCAGACTCACAAGTGCTGCTAGACAGCACTCCAGCTCTCTTGCAACAAATCCATTTAGTCCTTTCAAAGTTCTCTTTGGCTATTTTTCTCCTATCTTAATGCTGTTCACTAGGGTTTCTGCCTGTTGCCCATTTAAATTTGGTCTGGACCACAGCTGGAGGAGTGACAAGGCAAAAAGCCAGCACCTGGGTTGCTGGCCCTGCATCAGGGACTTGTGACAGGGTCCAAAAGCTGACCCTTTTCCTAAATTCCCTCTCAGTCTTCCTGCACCAAACCAAACAAACCAGAAGAAAAAATCCCCACTTAAAAAGAATATCCAGAAAACATAACCCCATCACCCAAAATACTGAAATGGAAAACACATACATACTCTGGAGATTTGATCTGAAACATACCAGAGCAGGAACTGGGTAAGGTGGCCAGAAATGTGTTAGTTTGGGCAAGTCCGCAACCCTTTAGAAGAAAAAGCTAACATTTTCCAAATAACAGTGCGGGCAGAGAACAACCACATACACTCATGTGCTGTTGTTGTCTAAAACTGGGAGCAGGGTTAGGCATGGGGTTACATTAGGGTTACATCTTGATACAGATTCCCTCTCTCCAGCATTCGTTCATCCTAAAAAGTACCAGGTGTGAATTCTGAACTCCCTCTGGTCTGCTTTCGGTCCTTACTGTCTCTGCCATAGATGGGATGCTTCTGGGATGTGAGCAGGTAACTGCCCATTTTGAAATTCATACCCCTATCCAGCTCAAAAAGGACAGAGTGAGACAGACAGGAGTAGGCCTGGGTGGGGCTAATTTTTTCATATTTGAAAGCACCCAGCAGATCAGTATTAGAATATTCTCTGTTCAGCTCGGCGCCTGGGGCTCAACGGGCTAAGGCGCCAGCCATGTACCCCTGAGCTGGCGGGTTCGAATCCAGCCCGGGCCCGCCAAACGACAATGATGGCTGGAACCAAAAAATGGCCGGGCGTTGTGGCGGGTGACTGTAGTCCCAGCTACTTGGGAGGCGGAGGCAAGAGACTCGCTTGAGCCCAGGAATTGGAGGTTGCTGGGAGCTGTGATGCCACGGCACTCTATCCAAGGTGACAGCTTGAGGCTCTGTCTCAAAAAAAAAAAGAATATCCTCTGTCGTCTCGGCGCCTGTGGCTCAACCGGCTAAGGTGTCAGCCACGTACACCTGAGCTGGCAGGTTCGAATCCAGCCTGGGCCCACAAAAACAATGGTGGCTGCAACCAAAAAAAATGGCCAGGCGTTGTGACAGGCGCCTGTAGGCCCAGCTACTTGGGAGGCAGAGGCAGGAGACTCGCTTGAGCCTAGGAATTGGAGGTTGCTGTGAGCTGAGATGCCACAGCACTCTATCCAGGGTGACAGCTTGAGGCTCTGTCTCAAAAAAAAAAAGAATATCCTCTGTCCAGTAATGCTAAGGTGTGGGGCATACTGCAGTAGGCTCGGCATTTTTAGAAACCTGTATTTTTTTTTCTTTTTTTTTTGGAGGCAGAGTCTCAAGCTGTTGCCCTGGGTAGAGTGCCCTGGTGTCAGCAACCTCAAACTCTTGGGCTTAAGCGATTCTCTTGCCTCACCCTCCCAAGTAGCTGGGACTACAGGCACCCACCACAATCCCTGGCTATTTTTTGGTTGTAGTTGTTGTTGTTGTTTGGCAGGCCTGGGCTGGATTCGAACCTGCCAGCACCAGTGAATATGACTGGTGCCCTAGCTGCCTGAACTACAGGCACAGAGCCAGAAACCTGTATTTTTTTTTGTGGTTGTGGTTTGTTTTTTGAGACAGTCTCATTTAGTCACCTGGGTAGAGTGCTGTGGCATCTTCCCTCACAGCAACCTCAAACTCCTGAGCTCAAACAATCCTCTTGCTTCAGCCTCCTGAGTAGCTGGAATTACAGGTGCTCACCACAACACCTGGATAGTTTTTCTACTTTTAGTAGAGATGGGGTCTCACTGTTGCTCAGGCTGGTCTTGAACTCAAATTTTTTTTTTTTTTTTTGTAGAGACAGAGTCTCACTTTATCACCCTTGGTAGAGTGCTGTGGCATCACAGCTCACAGCAACCTCCAACTCCCGGGCTTAGGAGATTCTCTTGCCTCAGCTTTCTGAGTAGGACTACAGGTGCCTGCCACAATGCCCGGCTATTTTTTTGTTGCAGTTTGGCAGAGGCTGGGTTCGAACCTGCCACCTTCGGTATATGGGCGCCCTACCCATTGAGCCACAGGTGCGGCCCAGTCTTGAACTCTTCAGTTCAGGCAATTACCAGCCTTGGCCTCCTAGAGTGCTGGGTGTGAGCCACAGCACTCGGCCTGTATTATGTTTCTTCCCTTAGTGGCCTAGAGCTTCGGGAGCAGCTTTTTAAGGGTTTCAGGGAGGTGACACAGAGAAGCTGAATGTCTCAGAGCATCACTGAAGTGACACGGGAGGATCTAGCTAATTCTTTGATGTTGCCAAGGTTCTGGATTTCTGTTTTGATGTCGTTTTAGACTAGCTCATGACGGTCCTTCTCTTTTTTTTTTTTTTTTTGAGACAGAGCCTCAAGCTATCACCCTGGAGAGAGTACAGTGGCATCACAGCTCACAGTAACCTCCAACTTCTGGGCTCAAGTGAGTCTCCTGCCTCCGCCTCCCAAGTAGCTGGGATTACAGGTGCCCGCCACAACGCCCGGCCATTTTTTGGTTGCAGCTGTGGTTGTTTGGCGGGCCAGGGCTGGATTTGAACCCACCAGCTCAGGTGTACGTGGCTGGCGGCCTTAGCCCATTGAGCCACAGGCGCCGAGCCAACGGTCCTTCTCAAAATGTTGAATATACACATAAATTACCTGCGGGATCTTATTACAAGGCCGATTCAGATGCTCATGTCTGGGTGTGGCCTGAGATTCTGCATTTTTTAGCAAGCCCCAAGATGAAGCCAAGGTTGCTGGTCCATAGCCATACTTTGAGTAAGAAGGACTTAAGGATTTGTGAGATAGCTGAGATATACAGGGGTTAAGGATTGATACAGTCAGAGGCTAAGATGGGAACAGAGAAAAACAGAGTAATGAAGAGCAGGACCAAGGCCAGGTGCAGTGGCTCATGCTGTAATCCTAGCACTCCTGGAGGCTGAGTGGGAGGATCCCTTGAGCTCAGGAGTTCAAGACCAGCCTGAGCAAGAGCAAGATGCATCTTTACTAAAAATAGAAAAATTAGCCTTGGTACCCATAGCACAGCGGTTAAGGCACCAGCCACATACACTGAGGCTGGCGGGTTCGAACCCGGCCCAGGCCAGCTAAACAATAATGACAATAGCAACAACCAAAAAAAAAAAAAAAAAATCAAAATAAATAGCCGGGCACCTGTAGTCCCAGTTTCCTGAGAGGCTGAGGCAACAGAATTGCTTAAGCCCAAGACTCTGACGTTGCTGTGAGATGTGACGCCATGGCACTCTGCCAGGGTGATAGCTTGAGACTCTATCTCAAAAAAAAGAAAAGAAAGGAAAAATTAGCCATGCATGGTAGTGCATGCCTGTAGTCCTAGCTACTCGGGAGACTGAGGTAAGAGGATCACTTGAGGATCACTCGAGCCCAGGAGTTTGAGGTTGCTGTGAGCTATGATGCCACAGCACTCTACCCAGCATGACAGAGACTCTGTCTCCATAAAGAAAAAGAAAAAGATAAAGGGAACAAAAAGAAGGCAGAATTAGAGCCCTAGTCAGGGAGAGGAGACTAAGAACCAGGGGAGAAGGGCTGGTGCTGGCCATGAGCAGCCTGTGGCCACGCTGGCTCCAGCTTGGACTCCAGATCCTAAGCATCAGTGAAGGGGATCAGAAGAGTAGGTGGGGTGAGGCCAACAGAGTGGCAGGTGCACAGACCCAAGGCCCCCCACCTTCCTGGCTTACCAGCACTCCCATACCTGCATCATCTTCTCCTTGATCCTGCAGAGCTGTTACTTCCCCTGGAACCTTCCACTGCCAACTTCCACTTCTCTGTCCCATGTACTCAGCCTCTTTCTCTTAACTGCACCCTTCACAGAGGTTTCAAACATGTGCAAGTTCTTTCCACCTAAGAAAAAGACTCTCTTTTGACTCACATCTCTTTCTAGCCCTTGTCCTATTTCTCCTCCCTCTTTTTCAGCTTAACGTCCTGAAGCAACTGTTTCCATCACCCTCCCCAAACAGCCCTAGCTAAGGTTGCTATGGGCACGAGTGTAGTTAAGTCCAGGGGCTGTCTCCTAGTCCTCTTTGGCTTGATCTCTCCCTCCTTCTTGCTGGCTTCTGGGACTTGATACCCTCTGATCTTCCTCTTACCTCCTCCTTCCCTCTTCATTTTGCCAACCCATTTGGTCTTAATATTTGGAGGGACACAGAGCTGAGTCCTGAGCCCTCTCTTCACCCAGTGCTGGCTTTTGAGTTGACCCCTTTCAAACCCATAGCCTCAGCTGTCCTCGCCACACCCGTATGTATCCCATCCCGTATGTAGACCGGTATTTACATCTGTGCAATGTCATCTCAGCCCCTCCACCAGGATGTCTTAGAGGTACTGAAACTTCAACATAGCCGAAACCAAATTGACATTCATCCTTCTTCCTCCAAACTGGTCCTCCTCACAGGTTTCCCATCTCAGAACACAGCACTGTCATGTGTCAGGGTGTTTAAGCCAGAAATGGGGACTTTGGCCTCGATACCTTTCTGTTCTTCTCTCCCTCTTCCACATCCAGTGCATCCCCAAACTCTGCCAACTTTATCGACCAAATGCCTTGTCTACTTCTCTCCATTTCCGCCACCATCACCCAGAGTCCAAGCCTTCAGCATCTCTCACCAGGATGATAGTGACAGCCTCCTAAGCAGCCCCTCCCCAATCTGTCTTCCACTCTACACACAAAGTACAAGCTGCCTTGCTGCTTAACACTCTTCAGCAACTTCCCTTGGCCCTGGGAATAAATGCCCAAATCCAGGTGGCCCTTCTGGAATCATCTCACCTCATTTGCCCTCTGGGCCTTCCAGTTATACTGGCTTTCTTTCAGTTCCTTGGCCAAAATACCTTCTGCCCCAGGACATTTGCACGTGTCATGCCTGCTGTGTAGAAATGTGCTACCCAATGCAGTAGGTGCTAACCATGTGTGGCTATTGAGCACTTGATACATGGCTAGTGCAACTGAAAAATTGAATTGCTAATGTTATTAAATTTTAATTAACTAAATCTAAAATTTAAAAACATATTCCATTCAATTACTGGAAAACTGATTTTTTTTTTTTTTTTGAGAGAGAGACTTTCACTTTGTCACACTGGGTAGAGTGCAGTGGCATCATAGCTCACAGCAACCTCAAATTCCTGGGCTCAAGCGGTCCTCTTGCCTAAGTCTCCCAAGTAGCTGGGACTACAGGTAAGCACCACAATGCCCAGCTAGTTTTTAAAGATAGGGTCTCCCTCTTGCTCAGGCTGGTGTGGAACTGTGAGCTCAAGCAATGACCTCGGCCCTCCAGAGTGCTTAGAATACAGGCATGAGCCACCACGCCCACCGAAAATTGAATATTCTTAAAACAATTTCAGTATTGGAATCTTCGTTTTCAACTTCAATTCTTATGAACTCTAAATACAGATCAGATAATTTCTGGTGAGGATTTAGCATTCAAATTAAGATATGCTGTAAATGTAAAAATCACACAGAATGCTGAAGATTTACTTAAGGAATATATAAGATCTCACTGATAAGTTTTATATCGATTCCATTTTAAAAAGAGAATATCGTGCATATATTTGGTTAAGTGACAGATGTAATTAAAGTTAACTTCACCTTTTTCTTTCTACTTTTTAAAATGTGGCTACTAGAAAAATCTAAATTATTTGTGTGGCTCACATATTTCCTTTTCTTTTTTTTTTTTTTTTTTAAGACAGAATCTCACTGTGTCACCATGGGTAGAATGCCGTGGCATCACAGCTCACAGCAACCTCAAACTCTTGGGCTCAAGTGATTCTCTTGCTTCAGCCTCCCAACTAGCTGGGACTACAGGCACCTACCACAATACCTGACTATTTTTGTTGTTGTTGCTGTAGTGGTCATTGTTGGTTAGTTGGCCCAGGCCGAGTTTGAACCTGCCAACTGGTGTACACGGCTGGCGCTGTAACCACTGTGGGCGTCAAGCCTGGCTCACACATTTCTATTGAACAGTGCCAGTCTTTGTCTTAAATCCTTCTACTCTCCTTCAGAATTTGGCTTAAATATCATGCTTCCCTGAACTAAAGTCTTTTATTTTTATTTCATTTCACAACTATGTGTATGTGCTGGTGCTGTGTTCACCCTTGACTCCATTCTTTTGTAATTATAAGTTTGTTTGTATGATTACTTGCTACATGCCTGTCTTCCCCACCAATCTCTAAGCTCCCTGAGAGCAAGGCCTGTGTCTATCTGGCTCCCCACTGGAACCAATACCTAGCCCAGAGCCTGGCACACTTTTTAGAATGCTACAAGAAGTCATTCCATCCACGGCCCTGCCTTTGGGCAGGACTGTCCCCAACATCTCAGAGAGCCTATATACTCCCTTCCCTACAAGGGCCATGATAACCTTCAGTACAGGCAGCCCCCAAGTTTCAAACATCTGACTTACACGTGACTCACACATATAACAGGGACTATTACAGGTAATAGGTAAATGTACTTGCTCCAACTTACATACACATTCAACTTAAGAACAAACCTACAAACCCATTTGCAATCCAGGGATTGACTGTATGTAGAGTCTGCTGTTCCCAGATGGAAAGTCCTCCTTTATAGTTGACCAGAATCTCTCCTACTACAAGCTGGCCAGGGCCCTTTGTTCCAGCCTTTGGAGGTAAATTAGAGCACACTTCTCAAACGTACATGTATATGCCAGTCATCTAGAATCTTGTTAGGATTTGGGAGTGCCCAACATGGTAGGAAGAAGACTACTCCCCCGGGGCCCCAGCAGTCCTGGCTCCTCGGATCTAGGGTGGGATCCGAGATTCTCACTCCTAACAAGCTGTCCAGTGACATTGCTGCTGATGCACAGAACACTCTCTGAGTAACCAGGATGTAGAGAGGCTATTTAGCCCTGAAGTTTTCCTCCTGCTGTGGATCTTCTGTTGAGAAAGCTGTTAGGGGGTCTCTTGAAATTCAGCCCTGTCCACTTTACCTTAGAAATGAAAACAACACAGGCAGGGTGCAGTGGACATGCCTGTAATCCCAGCACTCTGGGAGGCCAAGGCAGTGGATCCCTTAAGCTCAGGAGTTCCAGACCAGGCTGAGCAACAGCAAGACCCTGTCTCTAAAAATTATCTAGGAATTGTATTGGGCATCTATAGTCCCAGTCACTTGGGAGGCTGAGGCAAGAGGATCTCTTGAGCCCACAAGTGTGAGGTTGCTGTGAGCTATGATGTCATGGCACTCTACCAAGGATGACAGAGTAAGACACTGTCTCAAAAAAAAAAAAAAAAAAAATGAAAACAGGGTGGCACCTGTGGCTCATCGAGTAGGGTGCCAGCCCCATATACCAAAGGTGGCGGGTTCAAACCCGGCCTCGGCCGAACTACAAAAACAGAAAAATAGCCGGGCGTTGTGGCGGGCGCCTGTAGTCCCAGGTACTGGGGAGGCTGAGGCAAGAGAATCGCCTAATCCCAGGAGTTGGAGGTTGCTGTGAGCTGTGTGATGCCACGGCACTCTACCGAGGGCGATAAAGTGAGACTCTGTCTCTACAAAAAAACATAAAAATAAATAAATGAAAACAATGTAACCTAAGCATTTGTACCCTCGTATCTATCTGAAATTAAAACAAAAACAAAAACCCGTAATAAAAAAAGTTAAAAGAGAAGGAAAATAATTAAGTTACAAAAAAGAAAAGAAAAGAAATTTAGCCCTGTCCCCTCTTGCTATCCTTGCTCCCTGAAAAGGAATGTGGTGCTTGTGGCTACTGCTGTTGTTAAATTTTTTTTAATTTGAAATAAACTTTAAGCAGTTTTCAGAGTCAGGATAGCCCTGATAGGTACCATGGATGTGTAACAATACCCTCCAACAATAAAGTCACACAGCTGGGAGTGCCCAGCAGGGTAGGAAGAAGACTACTCCCCCAGGGCCCCAGCAGTCCTCAAGCTTTGGCTCCCATCTGCCACCAGCCAGTCCAATCCCAGTAGCTCGTCCAGAAAGCTCCACTCTGCAAAGCTTGGGCTCGGATACTGGCACACATTCTCTCTGACATGTCCGTCCGCTGGGAGCTTTGTAAACAAAGTGTGCACGGCTGGCCTGAGGGATGGAAGGGTCTTCTAGTGGCCTCAGTTGTGTATGTGCGTGTATGTGTGTGTACACACATGTGTGCATGTATGTATGGTTGCATATTTGGACAAGGATTTGTGTGTCTGTGTGTGCATGGATGGATGGAGTGTGTGTGTAGGTGTTGCCCCCCCATGCTCCAGTTCAGGGAAGCTTTCATCACACAGAGCAGCGCTGGACTCCTCCTGCACAGCCCGGAAGGTGGACCATGTCCCTAGGTAGTCCCCGTAGATATGAGTGGCCCCATCGTCCCTTGCTGCTGCTGCTGCTGTTGCTGCCCCTTGCGTCTCCGAGAGCCAGTGCCTGGCTCCTTGTTCTCCTTCCTGGCAGGGTTCTTGTTGGCATTCTCCTGCCGGCCCTGGCTGCCCTTCCTCCTCTTCTGCCCTGTAAGAAGCCAACAGCAGGAAGGATCAACCAAGGATGTGCAGGGAGGCTCTGGGCATGGCTGAAGGCCCTGGGAGGAGAATGTGAAGAAGCTGAAGGGGGGTGCGAAGCAGGGAGGAGGGCTCCTCTGAACAGCAGCCACTTCAGAGGACGCTGCCACACGGCCACTGAGAAGGATCTCAAGGGCCTTGCCACCCTCCAATCCTCGATGCCCACAAGACACTATCCTCTTCCTCGTGGCTTCCTCAGACCTTGGATCCTGATGGGCCAAGAGCACTTCCCAGGCGTTTGATGTGGCCCTCAGGATAGCCAGGACAGCCCCCCAAGCCCGACTCCCCACCAGCTGCCTCTGGGCCAGGCAAGTAGCAGCCACCTCACTGCCAATTGAAGGCTGTGTGACCTTGGTGGAATCACTACACCTCTCTGATCTTAGCACCCCTTCCACCCCCACATCTGACTGTGGGGGCCCTCTTAGCGTGAACATCCACTGGCTCAGAAAAAGTGAAGAAACTACAGAGATACTGATCACAGGGGCTTGTGGCTTCCAGCACAGGGAGCTCTGGGGCATCACTCCACCAGGCCATGACACTTAGCTGGAACGGTATATGAGCATGAGGTCTCATGTTGACACTCTGTCTGACCTTGCCATGGGACCCTCTCCTGAGCAGAGGTGATGGGACGTGCCATGGCTAGCGCCTGAGTCCGGACCCCCGGCTGCAGCTCACCCTCAGGACATGGTATCCTCTGCACTGTGCACCTCCGGGTCTCCTGGGTGTCGGTGCAGGGGGCCTGCTCCCCCCCAGCGCCATGGAGCACCCTACGTGTCCGCTCCTGGAAGCCCCTCCGGAAACCACAGAGCTTGTTCTTCTTGGAGCAGAGCCCCCATGGGGACCACTCACTCATTTCACATTGTGCTGGCAGCAAGAGAAGGGAAAGGGAGAGAAGGATGAAGTGGAGGGGGTCGCATCCCCTCCCACAGCCTGGAATACCCCAGGGGAACCCCCCCCACCTGCCCTCTGCACAGCTTTAGTCCAGAGGGCAGAAAACTCCTTAGAGAAACCCAAGCAGGTAGTGGTGCAGTAAGCTCTCCTAGCACAGTGCCACCGGCCACACAAACCCTGGCCAGTCCCCACCCTATCCCTCCTCCTGGGATCCTGTACCCTCTGCCGCAGTGGCCACCACAGCTTACCAGGACTGCTGCACTCCATGGTACCATTGGTAGCTGAGAAGCCCTTGGGACACACTGGGTAGCAGCGGCCCTTGTGCAAGTACAAGCTGTCCTTACACTTGGTGCAGAAGTTGTGGCTGAAGCAGGCCTCACAGTGCTCAATCTTGCATTCTGAGGAGAGAACGGATTAGGGGCCTCTGGCCCAGCCTGGAGAGGACATTCCCCCTTGTCTCCCCAGCCCCAATGCCCTCCATCCACACTTACGCACACAGACAGGGAAGGGGGGGCAGGCAAGGGAGGGCAAGGGCAGGCAGGGGGAGGGGCTGAAGTGGCCACCCTTGAGGTCAGTTGGGACACTTGTTGCCATCAGCTAACTCAACATGAACCCAGTCTCAGGCCCTGGAGCCCAAGGTTGGGCCCCAGAGAGGATAAGGTCCTCAGGGCTTGGCAGAATGAGAGAGGAGTGTTTCACACTTCATAGCATCCCAAGGGCCACCCTAATCAGAGTTGAACAGTAATCAAACAACCCCCAGAGAATGGCCATGTGGTCCCCTCTTCCCCCAAACCCTAGTTTTGTCCTGCTTGGGGCAGAAGGAATCTGCTTGAAAGAGTGGGAGCAATCCCAGGGAAATTCCTCTCCTTGAACAAAGCTGAGTTCCAGGAACCACCTTGGTTGGACTCCTGAGTCCCTCCCTGGTTCCCTCCTACCAGCTCTCTCCTCTGAGGAAATAGGGGGAGGGTGGGCTGTGCAGGGCTTGGCTGGAAGCAGGCAGCATCTTTCACAACCTCTCCCTTCCCTGAGTATGGGCAGGGCTGACCTCTTCCTGGTCTCTGGCAGCTGAAGCCCAGACTGCCAGTTTCCCAGGAGTGGGCACAGCCACGAACTCCCTACCCCAAATACCTGGAGGGCCAATAGGCAGCTCCCAGGGTCCCCCACCCTCCTTGTACCTCTCGGCCTCTGTGGCTTTATCTCTGTCTCACCCCCCTCCTCCCTTGACTCTTTGATCCTAGGCTTGGATGCCAGTAAAATAAGACCAAAAAATAAGAACAATAGCAGCTACCATTTATTAAGTGCCAGACAGTGTGCATCTCACAACAACCCGAGGGGGTAAAAACTCATATTCCCATCTTAAAGATGAGGTGTTGAGAAGCTGAAACATGCTCAAGGTCATGCAAGGCTGAATAGCAGAGTTGATGCCAGAGCCCAGGCAGCTAACCCTGGGCCAGTCATTTCTCCTTGGGCTTTGACGTTGTCAGCTCTAGAAAGGGCACTATCACTTTTTCCCTGTCTCCTTCCAAAGGTGGTTGTGAGACTCAGCTGATAGGAGATCTGGAAACGCACTCTAAACTGCAAGGCGCTGAACAGAAGGGCGGGAGTGTTGGCATTGTTCCCTCGAGTGCGTTTCCTAGGGCCCCCACTGTGTCACAGCTGTGGCTACAGAGATGGGATGCAGATATGATAGCACGTGCCTTGGAGCACGTGGAACTGTGGCTGGCATGGAAAAGCAGAGCCACAAGACCAGGGGGAGGAGAAGGTGGGAGAGCGTGCTGACAGGGTGTGACTTTCCCCCGCAGTGGGGAGCCAATAGTGCTTTTTAAGAAGTGTGTTGGGATAGGTTGTGGGTCTGAGAAGCATCTTTCTGGCTGCAGGGCAGTGGGAGGGCTTCAGAGATCCAGAGGAGGGCCAGAGGGCAGTTGAAAGGCTATTGCAATGGTCCAGGGAGCGGTGATGGGAAGCTGGGTAAGACAGCAGCAGTGAGAATGGAAAAGGGATGAGTGGGCAGGATCTGGTGATTGGGTGGATGAGCTAGCCGATAGGTGAAGGCTGTGGCTTGGGTGACAGGTTGGGACATGAGATAGTGACCTGCGGCGTACCAGCAGACACAGGTTTGGAGGGAGGAGCCGGGTTTGTGGTGTGGACACGCTGTGTAGGAAGCATGGGTGAGATACTTGCATTGGGAGCCTCTTCTCCTCCCCTCAGCGCCCCCTCAACTCCTCTTGTCAACTGAGCACCCTCCCCCAGTCCAGAGCCTGTGCCCTCGGCAGCCCTGCCCACAACTCACTTATGCACTTGTTCATGTCGGGGTTGCGGGCGTCGAAGAATCCAGGAGGGCAGGACGGCAGGCAGACGCCCACCTGGCGGATGTCGTTCCTCTCCAGCAGGATGAACAGCTTGGGCGAGCACTTGAGGCAGCCGTTGACCTCTGAGCAGAGCTCACAGCCCTTGGAGCAGGTCTGGCTCCCCTCAGAACTGACTGCAAAGGGCGAAGCCAGGGTGAGAAGTCAGCTGAAGCAGAGAGCCCATCTTTCCAAGCTCCCACAGACAGGACGTGAGTAGGCTGGAGTTTCCTTCTACTGGAGGAAGGCGCTTCTCAGAAAGCACAGGCCAGGCTGGCAGCTCTCTGCAAGGCTGCTTTATAAATGTTCCCAGTACCTTCTTCCCAAAGAACTAGCACAGACGCCTGGAGCAAGATCACCCATGGGTCCACGTGGCTCTCTAGCTCCAGGCACAACACAGGCTCATCCTCTAGGCTTGCACCACCATCCCCAGAGAAGCAACTGAAGCTGCACCCTTGCTGGAACTTACTCCTACTCTCCCCAGAGCAAGAAAAATTCAGCCTCAGGCATGGAAGGACAGTTTTTCTTGTAGCTGTTATTCTTTTATACCCAAGAAAGTTGAGAGTTTTAAGGACAAGAGGGGTAGCGCATTAAGTTGGGAAAAGAGCCACCTACCCAGAGATAGGAGCAACTGGAATAAACAATGACTAGAACAATGATCTCAACTGGGGATGATTTTGCTTCTCCTCAGGGGACATTTGCTCCTCCCCATGCCCAGAGACGATTATCACACCTGGGGACAGGGGCTGCTCCTGGCATTAATGGGGTAGAGCCCATGGATGCTGCTAAAGATCCTGTAATGCATAGGACACATATTTGGTCCAAATATCAAAGGCACCAAGGTTGAGAGACTCTGGCTTTGAACCACCCTTTGAAACGGCATGGCCCTCCATCCCAGCACCAAGTCTCAGAACATTGATCTCATTCCTTTCAACACTCACTGAGCTCCTGCTGGGCACCACGTGCAGTGTGAGCCCTGGACTGGGCTGCTCTACAAAGAAATTCATCTCTCAGTGAAACAAACAGACCCACAAACAGGTAAAGGCTGACAACTACAAGACCATGCACTAGCAGACCCAAAAAGGAGTGAAAGGATTCACAAAGGAGGTGCCATTGGGGCTGACTCTTAAAGAATTAGTAGAGATTTGTCCTTCAGGAAGTAAAAATAAGGGCTGTCAAGAAGCAGGACCCCCATGGAGGTGCAAAACTACCCAAAGGGGGGAAATGCAGATAATCTGGGGTGGAGGTAAGAATGGGAGGGGAGTGGTGAAAAATGAGTCCTATGTTTACATCATATCATGGTAAAGAACTTGAAACTGATCCTGCCAGGTGACATTTCCCAAAGAGCATTCCTTAGAACATGATTCTCATTAATAGGAGGATGTGGAAAAAGGATTCTGTATTAAGTAAGACCAGGAGCCAGTGGTTCAAATAAATCCAAACAAAATTCTTCACTATAGCCCCTCTTGCAATCTTTATTATGTTCCTGTGTAGAGTGATTCTTGTTTCTTTTTTTCTTTTTTTTTTTTTGAGACAGAGTCTCACTATGTCATCCTGAGTAAATTGCTGTGGCATCACAGCTCACAGCAGC
Source organism: Perodicticus potto (assembly GCA_963574655.1). Taxonomy (NCBI): domain Eukaryota; kingdom Metazoa; phylum Chordata; class Mammalia; order Primates; family Lorisidae; genus Perodicticus; species Perodicticus potto. The sequence goes on along the minus strand of CAUYRH010033208.1, from coordinate 3,773 downwards.
CTCAAACTCTTTGGCTTAAGTGATTCTCTTGCCTCAGCCTTCCAAGTCGCTGGGACTACAGGTGCCCACCACAATGCCCCGCTCTTTTTTTTTTTTTTAGAGACAAAGTCTCACTTTGTCACCCTTGGTAGAGTGTCGTGGCGTTACAACTCACAGCAACCTCCAGCTCTTGGGCTTAGGCGATTCTCTTGCCTCAGCCTCCTGAGTAGCTGGGACTACAGGCGCCTGCCACAATGCCCGACTATTTTTTTGTTGCAGTTTGGCTGAGGCCGGGTTTGAATCTGCCACCCTCGGTATATGGGGCCCGGCGCCCTACTCACTGAGCCACAGGAACCCCACCAGCTCTTTTTTTTGTTGCAGTTGTCATTGTTGTTTAGCTGGCCCTGGCCGGGTTCGAACCCACCAGCCTGGTGTGTGTGGCCGGTGCCCCACCCACTCAGCTACGGCCACCACCTCTAGAGTGATTCTTTAAGGAGGAAGAGTGAGTTGTGTTTCCTAAACATTTTGTCCACAGGACACTTGTTTTGCAGAGTCTTGCTCAGGACCTTCTCAGAGTTGTTTAGACAGCAGGAAGCCACTGGAGCATTTTAATCAGGGGTGAGACCCAGTCTGATTTACTTATTGGAAAGATTTCTCTGGCAGCCAGGGTGCAGATCAAAGTCAGACTTTTGGGGAGGAAGCCAACTACATCATCCAGGTGAGAAAGGGGAGAAAGTCTTAAAATTTTGTTCAGAGAAGATGGAGAGAAAAAGATTTGAGAGATGCTCAGAGAACGCAGTCAGCAGGCCAGAATGGCTAGAGAGAAGCGAGGGGTGGGGAGAAGGCTGGGGGCTGCCCAGCTGTCTGGCCTAGGGTGTGGGGAAATGTGAGGTCAGACATGAAAAGAGGCCACGGAAAGAAAAGCAAGTTGAGATAGAAGGAGAGGATGGGAAATACAGACAGGGTGCCAAAAAATGTATACACATTTTAAGAAAGGAAAAAACTGTATTAATATACACCAATAACAAAAGATGAATACAAGTCATGTTCAAGCACCTTTCGTAATTGCAGAATTCAAACATAACTTGATTCCCATCACTGTCACCTAAAGAAAAAAAGTGGCTTCAGTATTATAATTTTTTGATTTTTTTTTTTGAGACAGAATCTCACTTTGTCACCCTCAGTAGAGTGCCATGGCATCATAGCTCACAGCGACCTTAGACTCCCGGGCTCAAGAGATTCTCTTGCCCCAGCCTCCCAAGTAGCTGGGACTACAGGCACGCGCCACAACGCCTGGCTATTTTTAGAGACGGGGTCTCACTCTAGCTCAGGCTGGTCTCAACACATGATTTTAGGCGATCTACCCTCCTCAGTCTCCCAGAGTGCTGGGATTACAGGCATGAGCCATCATGCCCACCCCCAATTTTTTGTTTCTTTTCTTTTTCTTTCTTTCTTTCTCTTTTTTTTTTGAGACAGTCTCACTCTGTTACTCTGGGTGAGTGTTGTGGCATCATACTCACAGCAATCTCAAACTACTCCTGGGTTCAAGTGATCCTTCTGCCTCAGCCTCCTGAGTAGCTGGGACTGCAGGCATGCAGCACTATGCCTGGCTAGTTCTTCTATTTTTAGTAGAGTCAGGGTCTCGCTCTTGCTTAGGCTGGTCTTGAACTCCTGAGCTCAAGCAATCCATCTGCCTTAGTCTCCCAGAGTGCTAGGATTACAGGCATGATCCACTGTGCGAGGCCGAGTATTACAATTTTAATACAGTTTTTTCCTTTCTTGAAACGTATGTGCCTTTTTTTTGGCATCCTCTGTCATGAGGAGCCGCTGAGGAGGAACCACAGTGAGGAGCGGGGAGCAGCAGATACTGGCTGCAGACCTGGGATCATCAGCATGGAGATGGCAGCAGACGGTGGGTACAGCTGCCTCAGAGCTCAGGCTTCAGAGTCAGCTGCACCTGGTGCTAATTTCCCAGTCTGGGCACCTTCCCGTCCCTGCAAAGGAAGATAAGGATGTCCACTCCCGAGGACTGCTGGGAGAGTGGGGGAGTTCTGTGCTCCAGGAATGGTTCCCACTTTCAGAACAGGAGAATGAGTAGAAGTTAGAAAGGCAAGCAGGAGAAGGCAGGAGGACAATCACAACAGTCATAATGACACACTAAAAACCACACTAATAACAATGGCAGCGTGTCACTAACTGCCAGGCACTGTCCTCAGTGATTGTTGAGTAATTTACAGAAGGCTTTCAAAAACCCACAAGATACGTACTATTGTGATTGCTATTTTTTTACTTTTTCTTTTTTTATTCTCATTTTTTACAGATGAAGGAATGGAGAGGTTAAATTACTTGAACAAACTTTCTCAGCTGGTATGAGTTTCAGGCAGAGGGAACAAAGTGTATATGAAGGCTAGGGTAGGATGATAAAAGGGCACGTGGAAACTGAAAGTATGGCTAGGCCAGGCACGGTGGCTCAAGCCTGTGATCCTAGCACTCTGGGAGGTCGAGGCGGGTGGATTGCTTGAGCTCACGAGTTCAAGACCAGCCTGAGAAAGAGTGAGACCTTGTCTCTAAAAAATAGCTGGACATTGTGGCCAGCGCCTGTAGTCTCAACTAATTGGGAGGCTGAGGCAAGAAGATCTCTTGAGCCCAGGAGTTTGAGGTTGCTGTGAGCTATGGCATCACAGCATTCTACCCAGGGTGACAAAGTGAAACTCTATCTCAAACAAACAAAAAAGAAGAAAACTGAAAGTATGGTAAGGCTAATTTTTTTTTTTTTCAGACAGAGTCTCACTCTGTTGCCCAGGCTAGAGTACAGTGGCATCAGTCTAGTTCACAGCAACCTCAGCCTCCTGGGTTCAAGCAATCCTCCTGCCTCAGCCTCCTGAGTAGCTGGGACTACAGGTGCCTGCCACAAGGCCCAGCTCATTTTTCTACTTTTAGTAGAGATGGTGTCTGACTTCTGCTCAGGCTCAAACTCCTGAATGTAAGCGATCCTCCCACCTCAGCCTCCCAGAGTGCTAGGATTATAGGTACGAGCCACAATGACTGACCTAGACTAATTTTTTTTTAAATATGGAATTTGTGGCCAGCCACAGTGGCTCATGCCTGTAATCCCAGCACTTTGGGAGACTGAGGCTAGAGGATAATTTGAGGCCAGGAGCTTAAGACTAGCCTGAGCAGCTAGACCCCATCTCTACAAAACATTAAGAAATTAGCCATGGAGGGTGGGGAGGCAGGCACAGTGGCTCATGCCTAGTGCTGGGAGGCCAAGGCAGGTGGATTGCCTGAGCTCACAGGTTCAAGACCGGCCTGAGCCAGAGCAAGACCTCATCTCTAAAAATACCCAGCCGTTGTGGCGGGTTCCTGTAGTCCCAGCTTCTTGGGAGGCTGAGGCAAGAAAGTTGCTTCAACTTTTTCTGTACTTCTCTCTAATCCTGGTCTTTTATCTCCCCAATCCATAACTATACAGGGGGTGTCTGGACAGCTGGTTACCAAATTTTTCTCCCAGCCTCTAAGCTGCAATTGGAAAGACTTGCTGTTCTCTCATGCCTCCCTAATCATGCCTGAAAGTCCTGCTCCCCTTTTGGGGAAGGACATACTAACTGAAACAGGAACTTTTCCCTCCTGGAGATCTAGTCATGATCAAAACTCTTCCCTCTAATTCACCTTCCCTAACCCCAACTTGGGAAGTCCCCTTTCCTGTTATCTTGTCTTCTTCTACAGCTGTTAAAGATATAGGAGTCGATTCCTGCATACATCATTCACGAGTAAAATCCTGGAACCCTCCATCTTCT
>CAUYRH010033206.1:0-37646 GCA_963574655.1 Perodicticus potto | reverse complement strand
GGTGGTTTGTAATGACCATATTTATTATGAGTGAAACTTTTTTCATAATAGCAAACTTTAATACTTTAGTGCAGTGGTTCAACCTTCCTAATGCCACAATGTATATTCATTTTTACAAAGGGGTCACGACCCACAGGTTGAGAACTGCTGCTTTAGGGTCTGGTGATGAATGGAATTAGAAAATACAGGGAAAAGGGAAAGGGAGGGGAGGGGAGGGGGGAGGATTAGTGGAGGGAGGGCAATTGGTGGGATCACACCTACTGTGCGTCTTAGTAGGGTACTGGTGAAACTTATTAAATGTAGAGTATCAATGTCTTTATATAGTGATTAAGAAAATGCTATGAGGGCTATCTCTCACAGTACGACCAAAATGTTTCTGATTGTATATGAAGCACATTCTGCCCTATGATTGCACCAATGTACACAATTATGATTTAATAAAATTATTAAAAAAAATAGATTTACAAAAATGTCCTAATAATCCTAAGATTATTAGCCTAATTTTGCTTTAATATTCTATTTCTTAACACGATTTATATAGATCTTGTTCCACTTGAATTCAGAGATTTATTTTTCCTTTTCATATGAAAACCAACTCTCTTGGGCAGTGCCTATGGCTCAAAGGAGCAGGGTGCCAGCCCCATATACCGGAGGTGGTGGGTTCAAACTTGGCCCTAGACCAAAAAACTGCCAAAAAGCCCCCCAAAACTCACAAAAACAAACAAACGACAACAAAAAAACCCTCTCCTAATCCTAAACAAATGTTCAGTGATTAATAATTTCTGCCCCCCCAAGTTAATAGAGTAATATTAAAGACCTTAGCAGCTGCTAATTAATAATAGTAATGAAATTATTATAATGCTTTCTTTTATATCTTGTTGGCAAATTGTGTTTGACGTTTATCAAACACAACATTTAAGTCACTTTTCAACCAACAAATCTGATTTGTTCTAGCAAAGACTGAGATTATTACAGGTTTTTATATTAAAATAATTTAAATCATTAGTAGCAGAGGTGTATGGCCGTCAGTATTTGGACATGACATTTCCTGGAAACGTACATTTTATTGTAGCATTGATTGGAAGCCCACATACTGATGAGCTAGGTGTTATAGATTACTATTGTAGATAATTTAAAAGATTAAAAGAAACTACTTTCATATCCTTTGTAAAATTGACATTGTAGTGTGGTTTCGTATGTGTATGTTTGTGTTGTACTTGCCTGGGAATATGAATATATATGTATAATTATCGGATTTTTCCCCAGTGATCTCTCAAAATAATGGGCGTTATTTTGTGAATTTAACTGAGGCGAAGATATGGCTGTCAGCCTTGCAAGCTCAGAAATCTGGTTTCATTATCACACCCGGGCTAACTCATTGTTTGATATTAAATTCTCCTCACTGACTTATGACTCTGATCCTTACACAGAATACAAAGTTATTAATAGACAAGAAATATATCTTGGGTACCCAAAGAATCAATGTCTAGGGCTGTTTCTCTCAGTGGGAAAACATACATGGGAAAGCAAATCAGACTTAAAAAGTTACACAAAGACCATAGAAACAGAACTATGAACAGACTAAAATGAATTCACTATTTAAGGTTATCAGGATGAAATTATCTGAAATATTCACTGGCCAACGCTAATGCTTACCCTAGTGGTGCTTGGATTGGTACTACCAGAGTTCACCTTTGTCTTGTTTTTTCTCTGTGTCTACATAGCAGGGCACAGTACTTTCTGATTGACCTAGTCTTTTTCTTTGATAACTTAATATGTTCAATCTAGTAACTTGTAAATCTTGAAGGCTTAGAAATTTCTTTGTTGCAGTACTGCTAACTGGTTAAGAGCACAAGTCTTGGAGTGAGATGCTCTGAGTTCATTAACTGACCTTGACATTTTTAAGATATTTGACACAACACTAAACCTCCCTGAATCTTAGTTTCTTTTAATGTAATTGGCGTGATAATAAGCCCAGTCTCATTAAGTAGCTGGAGGAAAATTCACAGGGGACCAAACATCAGGATTCATCTATCAAAGACTTCACTGCAGTGGAAGAATTCAGGACCAGTAAATTGCTATCTACCCTTTTCTCCCAATAAAAAAGTGTCTCTAATGAGACACTGTCAAAGAAATATAAGAATAGGACCTCGTTCTTACATTGTTTATTAATTAACATTCTCTAAAATACTTTTGTTTCTCTTTTATGTCATTTATTATGCATATTTAGTCATGGACATGGAATATGTGTAGAATAAAAATCTCTTTGATAACAGGTACAGATAGTCAACGTCTAAAAATATTGTGTGGATGTTTTTACATACATGTAACTGACATACATTATCAATCTTTTATCATGGAGGGTATGTAAAATAAACTGCCTTGCTAATGAACTGCTTAAGCTTTTATGCACTTGAGCTATTCTTCTGATTGCTGTAGATTATATCAACGCCTCCTTAGCCAGAAAAGAAAAGGCCAATAATTTTCAGGAGGATGCGTTATGCTTCTTGAAAATATCAATAAACACTGATATACATATTAGTACATGTAACATGCATATCTAAATACCATTACAGATTGTATGAAAGATCAATATATTCATTTATGACTATAATTTTAAAACACTAACACATTTTAGGTTAAAATTATCATTCAGAAAAAGTAAAGTTATTTAGACATTAACTTCAGTAAACTATTCTACCTCTACACAATTTACCAACAATTAAAACATAATAATTTATGGATGTGGTATGCTCATATGCATCAGCTTAGAGAAAAACAACCATAAGAACCAATAAAGGATTAATTTATATAATAGAATACTGTCACTGATATTTTAAAAATACATTTAACATTAGAGCCTTTTACATTGGAAAATACTCATTTTTTCGTTAAATGTCCTTGCCTAGCATTGAATGGCTGTCTTTGCACATTAAGCTGTGATAAAGTATGTAGACCCATTACAAATAAGCCCATTTTGATAGATTTGATTAAAGAGAGAATAATATGGGATACAGAAACAAACGCAATACCTTTTGAAATATGTCTAATCTCCAAATCATGTGGCAAGACCTCAAATTTTCAGTTATATAATTTTTTCAAAAATAATATTAAGTGCCTATTATATGGTTAGATATAAGGTTAGGTCAAAAGACTTTAAAAGGAAACGAGATTGACTCTCACCCATGAGAAGGTTATGAGAACAAAGTCCCATGATCAGAAGTAATGTTAGGACAATATGGTAAGACAAAAACAAAGTCCCATGATCAGAAGTAATGTTAGGACAATATGGTAAGACAAAAGCCAAAGTCATCGCAGAAGGCTAAGCATTTTCGTCGTGTTTCCTATCTTTCTTTTTTCCTAGCTTATATATATGGAGTTGGATTTATTAAATGACATTTCTAGTGGTTGAGTGTTTCCTACTGTGTGCCCCCATGTCACAGTCTAGAAGACACAACTCTGCACAGTGCAAAGACTGGCAAAAGGTAAAGTCAATTAAAAGAGGAAATTATTTATGTAGGATGTGGGTGAACTTCAATAAATAAGTAAGTCTAGCACTGCAGAATATTTTCTAATTTTTAGACAACTTCTATTCCAGGAACTCTTGGAACCAACAATCTTGACATTTACTATTTGGGCAAACAATTCATTAGTATCTGTCAGAGCTGTCAGATACTTTAAGCTTTACTGTTATTTTAGGTGCAAATATCACATAGTTGGAGTATATTTTAAGACATCAGATTTTTTAAAAATATCTTCTTTAATACTTGTGTGTTAATTTTTCCACTAGATTGTGAGGAAGTTTTACAATTTGACTACTTCTTGACCATTGAAACTTTTCTTAGGAGTCTGACATTGGGCAAATGTCACACGTATCATTATGTAATACCCTGTTTATTATGATTTATTATAGATTTACACTAGAGCTTTATTTCTTCTGCCACTTCAGTTCTGGTGTGCGTTTGGGGCAAAAGATATTTTATCATTATAGATATTATTTATTCTCAGCCATACTTCCCTATTTATCAATAACTGCCTTAAAAATAATTTCTATAACTTCATTTGCTAGATTTCATACCATCCCTACAACCACATTGTTTATCCTTTAAAATATTTCAATACTATAAAATTATTTTTATTAGAATATGGTGTTCAGCTTGGAATACCAAGGAAATCTACAATTAATTTACAGTTTGTTTTTCCTTTTAATCAATATTGGGGCATTTTTGGTTCGGAATGACTGGTGATTAGATCAGATACGTAGCAATTCACAAGTTAAACCATGCTGTGTTAGGTTTTAAGGTCTTATAGTGATTATTGGGTACTTTTGTAAACAAGAAAATTGTTGAAGTTTATTTTCCTATGTTTCCAATTGGTATGTTATATTTCTTAACTTAAATTTAGATTGAATTATTTTAAGGGAATTCCAGAGAAAATAAATTTTATACTATTTTGATAAAAGTCAAGTTAAACAATTTGAAGAAATATATAGACCATTTCTCCCAATAAGCTAATTAACAATTAGAAGTTTTGTTAAGTTAAATGTTACATTAAATATTAGAAATTTTCAACTAATGCATGCATCACATACAAAAAAAATTGTGTAACTGCATACATTTGTAATAAGGATATTTCTGTCCATTTTCTTGTGTATTTGTCTGTCCTTTTTCTTCCTGGGTTGTATTAGTTTTATCCTTTCTTAAATGTAAATAAATATTCTGTTCCTGATCCAGTATCTAAAACAAAGGACGTTTATTTTTAACAGTCATTGAGAGTACATTAAAATTGCTATTGCCTAAAATTATTTCATTTAGAATGATCACAGTAGGGACTCGAATAAATATGTGCTAATTGAATGAGTCTGCTGATCACAATCTTTTAGCCTTTCATTCACTCCTTCCTTTCTTTGAATATGTATTTTGTTTTTCAATTCTAGTGAACAAATAAGCAATGAGCTAGACCTCAGTGTGCAGAAATTTTTTGTAAAATGGGAGATAAAAAACAAAAGTGAATAAACAGTAGCCAAAGAAGGGCTTTAAAGTAGTCTTTGAGAGACGGACTCCTTCCTGCCTTCCAAGTTCTGAAATTAACCATGCTGTCCACATAAACCCAGTGAGATCTGTAAAATCCATCCAGCCTTCTGTGCAGAGGGTTTTCACAAAGTGATGAGAATTTGCAGAGGATACTGTTGTTTGAGATAATATATAAATACTCTATTTTAAACAACAGTAAATGAAAAAATGAATATGGAAAGCAATAGTGAAATAGTTAAAGGAGTCTGGGTAGTTGGGTCTGAATATCTTTGTAACTTGACTACTGAACATTAGTGATTGTGAAGGGGGTAGTGACTGGAAAAGGTGACCACTCACTATTTGTTTTCTAATTATTTTGAGAAAATAAACTTTTTTTGACCTTTTGTATTTAAATTAAATTAAATAAAGCTTGAAAGGACTTCCCCTGGTGAGGGTGGACATGTGGGTACTTAAGGGAAAAGTCATATTTTGATGTGCTTGCATTGCTAGAAATAATGATTTAATAAGCTTAAAAGCAATTTTCAATTGTTTCTTATAAGTAGGCTAGGGATTGAATTAAGAAAATGATTGCAGATGATGGGCAAAAGGGAACAGAGACAGAAGAGAAGTGGATCAGAGAAACCCAAAATCTGTTGCAAAGTGCGACAGCCTGAAAGCCTGGTGTTTTCAAACAGACTGTCTTGCCAGAGATTCATCCATCCCCCGGTGTGACTGGGCTCAGAGATCATTGAGCACTGAGAGACAAGGCTCCCTGCAGGCAGGGCTGCCTTCTTAGGAAGAGTCAGTGCATTTTGGAAGTTGGCAAGGGAATACAGAATTCCCTGGAAAACAGGACAAGCACCTAAAACGTGTTAAAAGAGAAAAAAGTCTTTCAGGAAAGATAAGAAGAAAAGTATCTCCTTTCTACTGTCATCTCTGTATGGGCAGAAGCTCCAGTTAGTCTGAGAACAAGGCTTTCCAGGGTTCAATTGCCACTACTGAGATTCGTGTGTGTGGTCTAATTGGGATCTGCTTTGACATCCTGCTCCTGAGCTGTGTTCCCTGTACCATGCTCTGTTTATGTTAAGATCATACATAAAAGAGTAATATACTAGTCAGAGGTAAATCGGTCTAATTAATGTAGTTAAAGAAATAGTTTGGTTAGAAAATGCAAGCCCAGCAAGAACCATGACGTAGGGTTTAGCCTCCTTCCATTAGACTAATGATTAAAACAGTGATGTGTGTAATAAAAACAGAGCTAGCCAGAGCTAGGGGCTGCCAGTGGTCCTCACACTTGGAGGTGGAAAGACTTCCAGCTGAGCTCTTTAAAAAACTTTATCTTTGTGTCTCGACTCTTGATTTTCCCTTATTCTCTCGTCTCCACCAGTCCTTGGGAAAGAACTCATGGTGTAGTTTATTTTCCCCCAACAACCTGGTGCTTGGTAAATAGTAAATGCTCAGTAAGCGTCACTTAGCGTTAGTTAGTGGTACCTAATGCACAACAACTCATAAGATTTCAATTTTCAGCTACTGCCGTATAATTGCTCTTGTGGTATATGAAGGCCATTTTCTGCTTTCATAGTTTTAGGGAGATTATTTTTAATCTTTTAGAAGATCTTAGTTTTTTTTTTTTCTATACTTGAACATTTATTTATTTATTTTTAATTTCAGGTTAACGTGAGGATACAGACAACTAGGTTACCATGTTTGCGTTTGTTAGGTAAAGTCCCTCTTGTAGTTGTGTCCTGTGCCCAGGTATGGTGCCATATGCCTTTCCATTTTACTATTAAGTGGGAACACAACAATCCCTGTCCTTCCTCTCCTCTCCCCTCCCTGACTGTCCTCCCCCAGAGCCCCTGCGCCCAATTCAAATTGAATTGAGTGCTTCTCTTATTAGGGTATGTATTAGATCATCCACTGGCCTCATATTACTACTAAGTACATTGAATTCTTGCTTCTCCATTCTTGTGATACTTTACTAAGAAGAATGTGTTCCTCCTCCATCCAGGTTAATACAAAAGATGTAAAGTCTCGACCTTTTTAATGGCTGAATAGTATTCCATGGTGTATATATACCACAGCTTATTAATCCATTCCTGGTTTGATGAGTTGTTTCCACATGTTAGTGATTGTAAATTGAGCTGCGATAAAGAGTCTAGTACGAATGTCCTTATGATAAAACGATTTTTATTCTTCTGGGCAGATACCTAGTATTGGGATTAGAGGAGCAAATGGGAGTTCTAATTTGAGCTTTTTGAGAATTCTGCATACTTCTTTCCAAAGAGGCTATATTAGTTTGCACTTGTAAAAGTGTTATTCTCATGGTAGGTAATAGAGTGATCATATCTTGGTTTGCCTGAGGAGATAAACTTACATTGACTTTTAAGAGTTTATTTAGGCTACAACCCTATGGTAATAATTGACAAATACTCATTTTATAGGGCATGTGAATCTTGAAGGAGTTATTTTTTAGGGCTGATAGAAATAAGAAATATTTTAACCCCAAACACATTTCCTTCACATATTTTGAGATAGCAGCAAGCACACAGGAATAATTTTGTAAGGTGGGGAGAATGGAAGAGAAATTCTCATCTATAGAGAATTTCTGTTCAATGTAGCCAAGCCCTGCCCATTTCATCTGGGACAGTATTGCTGAGAGTTTGACACCTCTCAAGATCTGAAAAAAACATTTCCCTATTAAATGTTATCATGAGACTTAGCTGCTAACCAGCTTGCTGACCAGGTTTCCTTTCTCTCTCCCATATCCTGTCCACCAGGAAAACATGTTCAGCCATTTTTAAGCCCCTTCATTTATCAAAAGAAGACCTGAGTGTTTCTTAGAGGAAAGGATGGCAGCATTGTGTGAAGTTTTTTTTTTTTTTTTAATTCTGGGGCACAAATAAATTTTTTCTCCACGATTGGACTTCTTTGTGATTTTTAGTGCCTGACTTGCATCGCACAGGCATACTTGGTCTCCAGGATTTTTATAAAATGTCATTTAATTATTTCCACGTTATTTTCAATATTCTCTTCAACTAAAACATCTACCTAAAGCAATATAACACTGAACCCTAGAGGAAAACAATTTTATATTATGAAAGCTTTAAAATAATCACTTCTATATTTGTTTATTTATTTGACAAAATTAGGTCTATTTTACATCAAATTATATACCTAGAATTTTAATGGTGATATTCTATTCAGTTAAGCCTAGTTTCATAGATCTTAGTAAATTCTTACTTAAGGCTGCAAATTAACTGCCAAACTTATTTAACCTCTTTCTTCATAAATGATGATGTTGATTACATTAATAAATTTATAGTTTGCCTTATGTTTTGATGCTTAGTTGAGTACGGTTATGGTGTGAGTAGGAAAGGAACCTAGTAGGATAGCAGACAATATTTGTGATTGGAAAGTGAAAAAAAAACCAAGAGAGTAGAAGCTATTACCTGACATCCTGACATGTCACGTTCCTCCCCCATTATCTTCATGTCTATCTTTCTGTCATCTTCATAACTCTTAGGGTTATTTTAGGGTTATTTCAGGATTCCTGAATTTTAGAGAACCTGTAGACTGCCAGTGAGTGACTATGAAATCTCAGGTCTTTATTCATAGATGGTACAACCTCACGTACCCTTTGTGGTCAAGAAATGAACTTGCCCATTTGAATGAATTGTCCTGATAATGTTATTCCTTTAAAAAGTATTAAAACTCATTCTTGATAAAAAATATTTTAACCTGTAGCATCTCAAATCATTGAATTACTTTTTGATGATTCATTTTTTGTTAAACTATTCAATAGTGAACTATTCAGTATACAGTTTTATGCTAACCTTATTGTACTTTCAAAGAAATGACCAGGACACTTCTGTACTTTGTACATTTAAATGATAGTTGGCTAGACAATCAGGAATGTTCTGAAATGTCAATGTGAAAGCTGAAATGTTCAGAAAATATTTCATCAACTTCTCTGAAACTATTCACAAATAACAAGGTCAAAGAGTCAGATAAAATTATTCTCTGCAGAAAAAGAATAAATGAAACTCGAAATTAGCAATAATAATGTTATCAATTATTTGATGTATGATCTGTGAGCAAATCATAAGTTATAAACAAATAATTCATATTAAATTACTGATATTTGGGACTGATTAGAAGATGAAAAGGCATTACTCTATTTTGTGTTAATAAATACATAGTATATTTCCTTTAATCTTCTCTATTATTTTGTTCTTAAGCCTCTCAAGAATAAGCATGTAATTTTTATGAGAGTTCAAATGATTATACGTACTACCACAATATGCAAGTTAACATTTTTGTATACTGGGAAATGTGGAGACATTTATTTAGTATCTTTTAGATTTAGCATTTGGCAGATTAAAGATTTTTAAATATTTAAATTTGTGTTTTAAAAGCCTAATGTCAATCATTGCTTATTTTGAAGTACTTGTGTACTCCAAATGTTTAAAATTTTTTCAATGAGCGTCCTGATAAGAAACCTAAATATATCCAATTTCAAAGTGCATTACATATGTCTTTGTATAGAGGAGAATTTACATATTTAAATTTTATTATTTTGGGGGATGAAGATGAGATGAAGGGAATACTTGGGGAGTTAAAGGCAAAAGAGTTTATTAAAAACTCAAGTAATGCATTTTTAATAAGAAAGATAGACATGCCATCATAGCAAAAATTGTGCTCTTCATCCTGGGGAGACATATTTAACATTTGGGTCTCATGAAACAGAAATATCAAGGCAAAAGCTACGGAATTTCTCTTGGTAATATGGATCGATTAACTTTAAACCTCTTCATTGTACACCCAAGTGCTTTTTATGTAGCTATAATAATGGAAAGAGCAATCCTAGATGAAGGCTAATGCATCTTAGTGCAGTTCACTACCAAGCTGATTGAATCTGACAGCCCTGTGCTGTTTGCACAGAGAACTTCATGGGGAGTTAGGAACAGATGCTAAACAATATGGCTCATTTTATTTCATGCTGCTCACGTATGCCAGCCCTGCCAGTCTTTATGAGGTCAGAGGATTAGTAAACTTGTAGTCAGCAGGAATACAGGGTCTATAAGTAGAAGGAGTCAAGCAGATTGTGCTGAACTGAATGCGGTATAGGCTTTCCCCAGGTGTATCTTACTTGCCCTTCAACATATGGCTGTAGGATTATAAGAGGAAAAAAAAAAAAAACAAAACCTAAAGCTCAAATAATTCAGTCCATATAATATGACAAGTTATGACTTTGCCCATGTTGTATATGAAGTGGACATAGGAAATACCTGCTGGACTACACAAAAAGTGCTGAAGTTCATTTTAATATTTCTTTAGAAAATTAAATGTTCATGACCATTCATAAAAATGGCTTATGTGTAATGTCTTTTCACGCCTCAGTAGAAACCAGGAAAAGATGTTGATGACAAAGAGTTCAATTAGGATCGTGAGCCATTGTTTATTCCAATGGTTCAGGTTTAGTAGGTTTCTCAGTTTATTCATCTGTAACATTAGAGTATGGAGGCATTGATAACTTAATTAAGATCCCTTCCAAAAGTTTAAAAAAGAATACCTATTTAACAAATTTCAAAATTCTAGAGTGTTTATGTTTGTTATCTGTTTGTTTGTTTGTTGTTGATGTTGATGTATTAGTTCATGAGGCAGAAACACAATTAATCCAGTGGCTATTAACTGGGAGGAAATATAATTGGGGCCAGGACAGATAGGAGAAAACATCTTTACCTTCTTTCATTGCAGATATCTGTTTTCTTATCAAAGTGATTAATGGACATCTATTCTGTAATTTGGTTAGATTGGAGCAGGGGATTGGGGATTAGTCTGACAACCACGGAGCAAGTTTATTTTAAATAAAACTAAGGCTCAGAGTGACTATCTTATTCAGTGTCACCAAGCTAGATATGACAAGTCAGAGTTTTATAGCATTTATTTGGTACACATTGCTCTATTATACACTGTCTCTTTTAATCTTTTTGAGATTCTGAATTAAGACAGTGGAGTTACTTGAAGTGGAGTTAACAGTGCGGTACATAGATCGCTGCAATCCTAACACGACATTGTTACTTAAGTCCTGTACTGTCTTTTCATCAATTACCTTCCTTCACTTATCCAGGATGGGGTAATTAATGTACAAAATTGCACTCAAAATTGATATAGCCTTCTTCCCAAACTTGAGAAGGTTCTAAATTTACAGCGACTTCTTCAGTAATTATTGAACAATTCGGCATCAATCTATTTTTATGTGTCTTTTCTATGTGAAAATATATAACATAAAGGACTCTGAACAGAAATATTATTTGTATGAAGTAAGGTCTACATTTGAATTTAATTTGAAATTAAGACATTGATCAACTTAAGAGATGAGTGGGGAGTCACCTCTCATCCATATAATTAGCTCTTTTTGAAATGTCTACATTCACATGTGTAATCAATATACTTGCAATTATTCTTGCCCACAATATATTTCTACATGGTACCCACCTTCTTTTCTACTACTTTAATAATTTATAGACTACTTATTAAGAAACTCAACAATGATCGCATTAGCAGTATGAAAGTTAGAATTGTCCTAAGTATGTGCTATTCACCAGGACTTTCTGAGATAAAAGAAATACTGTAATTTGGGACTATGCTTATTGAATTCTTGATATATCACTAGCATGATGAAGGAATTGAAGTTTTAAAAACTTTATTTTATTTTAATTTAGTAAAAGTTATGCTTAAATAAGAATGTGTAACTTGTAGCTACCTTTTCCAATAGCATAAAGATAATAACATGGCATTATCAACAGTTTTTAATAATTGAATAAGGTGAGTATTTTAAATATTCACAAGAGAGGTTATACAGTATGGAACATGCAAGTTTAATTTTTTTCTTTTATTATTATTATTATTATTTCTATTATTATTATTTATTTTATTTTATTTTATTTTATTTTATTTTATTTTATTTTAGAGTCAGAGTCTTAATTTTTTGCCCTCGGCAGAGTGCTGTGGCATCACAGTTCACAGCAACCTCCAGCTCTTGGGTTTAGGCGATTCTCTTGCCTCAGCCTCCCAAGCAGCTGGGACTACAGGTGCCCGCCACAATGCCCAGCTATTTTTTTGCTGCAGTTTGCTGGGGCCAGGTTTGAACCCACCACCCTCGGTATATGGAGCCAGCGCCCTACTCACTGACCCACAGGCACCACTAGGAAAATGGGAGTTTCATAATATCTTCTTAATGATGTGTATATATAAAGGATTTTTCAAGATGCACTATATAAACCATGTTGAGTTTATAGGATTATTATTATTCAAATATTTATTATGAAAAACTCTGTTGTTGTTGAATATATCATCACTCTTTTGTTTTAAAGCTTCTTAAAGGAAAGTCTAAATTCAAAGTTTTTATAACCATCACTTATGGAATGAATATAATATATTAAACACTGTGGCATGTGTTGTTAACATGAGATAACAAATAACCACTGTATAAGAAACTAATGTTGAGGAATGAAAGACACAAAAATAAGCACAAAACATGAAGGTGGTATGCAATTTTTTTTGAAAATGTGAAAAATCATACATAAGGAAGTTACTGATATTCTCCTGATTATTCTCAACAGAAAACTCCCATGTTCTAAGGCAGGACTTGAGAAGTGAATAGAGGCGCAACAGAGATTACTGCAGATGAATGGACAGCAAAGACTGGGTTTTCAAGATGTAAAGATACATGAGGAAAGGTGGAAGGATCTGGTGCCGTGGCTCACAACTGTAGTCCTAGCACTTTGAGAGGCCACGGTGACAATTTTGCTTGAGGCCAGAAGTTTGAAGCCAGCCTGAGCAAGACCAAGACCCTGTCTCTACAAAAAATAGAGAAATCAGCTGAGTGTGCTGGTGGGCACTTGTAGTCCCAGCTGTTTAATTAACTGAGGCAGGATTATCACCTGAGCACAGGAAATTGAGGTCATAGTGAGTTATGATGAAGCCGTTGTGCTCCAACCTGGGCAACAGAGTAACAATCTCTCTCTAAAAATAAAAATCAAAAAATAAAATAATAAAGATAAGGGAAGCCAGAAAGTTTGCTTTGGTTTCTCATTGATTCTTATGTAGGCTACCACTCATCACTAACATACTCTTAAACCATAGATGATTTCGGCCAGGTGTGGTGGCTCACTCCTGTAATCCTGGACTTTGAGAGGCTGAAGCAGGTGGATTGCCTGAGCTCAGAAGTTTGAGACCAGCTTGAGATAGTGATACCCTGTCTCTCCTAAAAATAGAAAAACTATCTTGGTGTTATGGCTCATGTCTAACTACTTGGGAGGCTGAGACAAGAGTATCGCATGAGCCCAGGAGTTTGAAGTTGCCATGAGCTTTGATGTCATGGAACTTGACTCCAGGGCAGCTGAGTGAGACTCTCAAAAAAAAAAAAAAATAAAATAAACAAACTATGGATGATTTCTAACATACAATTAACGTATGTTTTAAATAATGTTTTATACTATGCTTAAAAATAGAAGATAAAGTATTTCCTACTGTGGGATTTTAAATATGTTCATTCACTTGACTACATCATATGAGAGTGTATCTTATTAAAAGTAGAGAATTAATTAGAAATATGTCAGTGCACTTGGGACTTTTTTCACGCCAAATAATCCTTTTCGTATTTCTCCCTTATGAAGTTTTATGTTGGTTGCTTGTATGTCATCTATTTTATCACTTCTATTATACTGAAAATGGTTATAGGAAAGAAAGCCATTTTGTTACTATAACATGACTATAGTTACTTGTAGGTAGAGTGTATTAGGTTTAAGAAAAAAGCTTCCTAAGCAGCAAGGACCAAATAGCATTCCATAATATTTACATTATTTTTTTAAATTTTATTTTGAGGTTTAATTGATCTAGTTAATTTATAAGAATTAAAATCATGATAAAAAGAAGGTACTATGTTGTAAGTGTATATGAGTGTATATATATGTGTGTGTGTGTGTATATTAATTGGTGATCAATAACTAACCTTCAAAGCAGTGGGTTAGCATTTGTTGAGCCCCACTGCAGCTAAAGTGTTTTTAATACTGTAGTACAATTCTATTATTTTTTTTTAACATAGGCACCAAATAGATATAAGGCTGCTAAAAGCAGTTCATTGAAAGAAATGGCTCTGTGAACTTAGGGAGGTCTGAGTACTAAAACAAAGGAAATTTTAGAAATAGTTGTATTTTTTTCCATAATAATTTTTAAAATAACTGAATTTCCCCAATTCAGTAATATGCTACTATGTCATATGGTAATAATCAGCATGTTGAAACAGAATGTTAGTCAATAGTATTTTCATATATGAGTCAATCTTTATTCCATGTGTACTATTTATATCACGTAAGTCTTGTATGTATATACACGTGTGCACTTATAAACTAAGACTGGCAGTGACATGTAAATAGAATATTGTGCTATTCTTGTTGATTGTTGTCTTTGAAGTTCTCATTTTTGGAAACCCAACTGTAATGTTGGCAGAGCATCAATAGGAAGCTTTATATCAATGGGCAATTGTTCACACTGTTTTAAGCAATAACCCGGGACAGGGAGTACTTCACATAGTATTTTTAAATAAAAAGATATATTTCTTACTAGGTTTTCGGATCACAGTGTTAAGAGAGGCTCAGTGGCTTGGTGCCTGTAGCACGGCGCTTACCGTGCAAGCCACGTACACCAAGGGTGGTGGGTTGGAACCCAGCCTGGGCCAGCTAAACAACTGCAACAAAAAAATAGCCAGGTATTGTGGTGGGGGCCTGTAGTCCCAGCTACTTGGGAAGCTGAGGCAAAAGAATCCTTACGCCCAAGAGTCAGAGGTTGCTGTGAGCTGTAATACCACTGCACTCTACCAAGGGTGACATAGTGAGACTGTCTCAAAAATAAATAAATAAATAAATACAAATTAAAAAAAAAAAAAGTCGCTCAGTGTTTCAACGTAGTAACAGAATTAATTGAGAAGAGCTAGTAAAGTTTTAGCAAGAAAAAGAAAGTTTATTAATGACATGCACAGCAAGCTGGGCCCTGTCCTAATGACTGCAGGCTCCATACAAAGTATAGTTTTGGGTTTTATACACAAATTTCAGTAGTAATAGCAGCTTCTAGGAAGTCTCCCAAGGTCTTTTTTTTTTTTTTTTGTCTTTTTCTTTCCCTCAACCCCTCCCTCCTTCTCTCTCTGTCTGCTCTCCCCTTCCCCCATTCCCCACCATGTCATTAATTGTCCTTATATCAAAGTTGAATACATAGGGTTCATGCTTCTCCATTCCTATGTTGCTTCACTAAGAATAATGTGTTCCACTTCCATCTAGGTTAATACAAATGCTGCAAAATCTCCATTTTTTTTAATGACTGAATAGTATTCCATGGTATACATATACCACAGTTTTCCAATCTATTCCTGGGTTGAGGGGCATTTAGGCTGTTTCCACATTTTAACGATTGTAATCGATAAACAGTCTAGCACAAGTGTCTTTATAATAAACGTTTTTTTTTTTTTTTTTTCTTCTGGATAGATGCCCAGTGATGGGATTGCAGGATCAAACGGGAGGTCTAGGTTGAGTTCTTTGAGGTTTTTCCATACTTCCTTCCAAAAAGGTTGTATTAGTTTGCAGTCCTACCAGCAGTGTAAAAGTGTTCCTTTCTCTCCACATCTGTGCCACCATCTGCAATTTTGAAATTTTGTGATATAGGCCATTCTTGCTGGGGTTAGATGATATCTCAGGGTGGTTTTAATTTGAATTTCTCTAATAATTAAGAATGATGAGCATTTTGTCATGTGTTTGCCAGCCGTTCATCTGTCTTCTTTAGAGAAGGTTCTCTTCATCTCTCTTCCCCATTGATGTATGGGATTGTTGGTTTTTTTCTTGTGGATTAATTTAAGTTCTTTGTAAATTCTAGTTATTAAGCTTTTGTCTGATTCAAAATATGCAAATATCCTTTCCCATTGGGTAAGTTGTCTATTTGCTTTGGTTGTTGTCTCCTTAGCTGTACAGAAGCTTTTCAGTTTAATTAAATCTCATTTGTTTATTATTGCTGTTGTTGCTATTGCCATGGCAGTCTTCTTCATAAAGTCTTTCCCCAGGCTGATATCTTCCAGTGTTTTTCCTATTCTTTCTTTGAGGATTTTTGTTGTTTCATGCCTTAAATTGAAGTCCTTTATCCATCTTGAATCAATTTTTGTGAGTGAAGAAAGGTGCGGGTCCAGTTCCAGTCTTTTATATGTGGATATCCAATTCTTCCAGCACCATTTACTGAATAGGGAGTCTTTTCCCCAGTGGACATTCTTGTTTGGTTTATCAAAGATTAGGTGATTATAAGTAATTGGTTTCATTTCCTGGTTTTCTGTTTGCTTCCAAATGTCTATGTCTCTATTTTTGTGCCAGTATCATGCTGTCTTGACAACTATGGCCTTGTAGTATAGCCTAAAATCTTGTATGGTGATAACCCCCAGCTTTGTTTTTATTATTAAGAACTGCCTTAGCTATACGGGGTGTTTCTGGTTCCATACACAACGCAGAACCATTTTTTCCAAGTCTTGAAAATAGGATATTGGTATTTTAATAGGAATGGCGATGAATCAGTAGATTGCTCTGGGAAGTATAGACATTTTAACAATGTTGATTCTTCCCAGCCATGAGCATGGTATGTTCTTCCATTTGTTAAAGTCCTCTGCTATTTCCTTTCTTTGGGTTTCATAATTTTCTTTATAGAGTTCCTTCACCTCTTTTATTAGGTATATTCATAAGTATTTCATTTTCTTTGGGGCTACAGTGAAGGGAGTTGTGTCTTTAATTAGCCTCTTATTTTGACTGTTGTTGATGTATACAAAGGCAACTGACTTGTGGACATTGATTTTATATCCTGAGACATTACTGTACTTTTTGATAACTTCCAACACTAATCTCTGATTTAATTTTGGATATTTCTCTTCTTCTACAGGGTTTAGAGTAAGATTGTTCTTCTTTTTCCAACTACATAACATGGCTTGTGAGTTTGTTGATGCGCTCTCATTCTGTTTTTTGAATGTAGGCTTGTAAAGTGATACATTTTCCTCTCAGGACTGCTTTTGCTGTATCCTACAGGTTTTGGTAACTTATATCTTCATTGTTTTTATACTCAAGGAAGTTAATGAAATCTTCCAAGGTCTTAATTAACTCTATTCTCAGAACAACCCGGTACTGAGTGCAGTGGCTCACCCCTATAATCCTAGCACTCTGGGAAGCTGAGGCAGGTGGGTTGCCTGAGCTCACAGTTTTGAGACCAGCCTGAGCCAGAGTGAGACCTCATCTCTAATAGTAGCCAGACATTGTGGTGGGAACCTGCAGTTCCAGCTACTTGGAAGGCTGAGGCAAGAGGACCACTTGAGCCCAAGAGTTTGAGGTTGCTATGAGCTATGACACCATGGCACTCTACCAAGAGTGACAAAGTGTGACTCTGCCTCAAAAAAAGAAAAATACACCTTACATGCAAGGTCTTGAAAACAATCCATTTGCAAGATCTTGATAACAACCCACCTGTAAGGTCTTAATCAACCTCATTTCCATAATAGCCCAGGTCAGCCGGAACCAAACCAGTCCAAAATAGCCTACCATATCTGTTTTCACCCTGTCATATCTAGCTAACTGCTAACAATAGGAGCAGATTGAAAAATCACAGATGATGTAATAACATATGAAAATATATTTAAAATCATTCACTGTCAAAGTAAATCTAAGGAAAGCACTTAGCTAATTGAAAAAGACCAAAATTTTAAGTAATAAATGATGTTGGCAAAGGTACTAGGAAATTGGCTCAGTCAGATACTATTAATGGAAGTATAAATCATTCACTTGAATTTCAATGACCCACGTTTATCAGTATTTTAAAGCACAACACATATCTTAAAGACCCAGAAAATTTTTAATCCATAAACTTACAAATAGACACCTGACATTTGTATAAGGATGTTTATTGCATACTGGTCTATACTATAAACAATTAAAAGTAAACTAAATGCATAAACAAGGCCAATGACACCTATTCACATGTACAGGGTGTCCATAAAACTCATGGGCAATTGAAAATAGTTTTGCATTGTAAATTGTACATGAACTTTATGGACACCCTGTATACTCACAAAGGATTAAGGTCCTTAAGTACATAGATTAGTTGAATATTTTCTAATGGTATATGGTTATCAGAAATAAGATATGTATCAGTGTGTATGGTGTGTTATTCTGGAAATATGATTCTATGATATCCTTTCTGCTATTGAAACTTTCTTTTTTTTTATTTTTTACTTTTTACATATACATGTGTTTATTAGGTTTCCACTTTTTGCCTTCGCAGACTTAAAAAGGTTTAAAATTTAATAACAATAACAATGTTAAAGATAAGGACTAGAAACAAAAACTTCAAAGAATGAATGAAGATAAATTCATTCAGAAAAGAAATCAGATGATTGCTGCATCGAAATATTAAGCAATAATAATAATAATGCGAAGAAAGTAACATTCACATTGTCAGATAAGAGTATGGCTGTTATAGAATGCTTTGACTCTGAGGCTCAGTATGGAGTCATCAGTTAACTTTTTTTTTTTTCAGCTTCAAATTTTGAAAGGTCTTTTTTTTAAAAAAATTAAATCATAGCTGCGTACATTAGTGCAATCAAGGGGTACATTGTGCTGGTTTCATATACAATCTGAAATGTTTTCATCAAACTGTTTAACATACCCTTCATGGCATTTTCTTAGTTATTGTATGAAGACATTTGTATTCTGCATTTAGTAAGTTTCGTCTGTACCCTTCTAAGATGCACCATCAGTTAACTTCTTATTTTTTTTAATTTCTTCTTTTTCTATTGTCTATAAGATTTGGCATGATCTGTTTTTTGAAATTTATTTTTTACTTTTATTTATAAATATTAGTTGTCTATTTTTTTGAGACTTTGGAAAAAATATTGAAACTTTCTAAAAATGCTAAATATTTAAAAATTTCTTTTCTGTAAATGTTACAACCTACAAGAAAGTATTTGGGAAACTCTGAGAAAAAAATACATCAGGAAAACAAAATTCTGTGAGCCGGTGAGTGGTGAAAACCTGTTTCCCTGAATACATGTATCAATGACAGAATTTCACTTTCATTGCAGAAGTGGCACATGAAGTGTTAAAGTAGTGGCTCAACACAGCCCATGTAGGTTTCTTGCAGGTAGCTGGCACTTATAAAATGAGAGAGTGAGAAAGGAGGGCTATTTTCCCTAAAGAAAGGTCACCTTTTCACATGCATTGGCCATGTTTATGATTGCAGGGCATATAAAACATACTTGTTGCCCTATGTTTAAAAGCCTGGTTACACAGCTTCTTTTATTGATCCAAAATTTATAAACATTTCAAACTAAAAAAAAAAAAAAAAAAAAGAATAATAATGAGTGATGACGCTGATATGACCCAGATATAATTCAGGGATGCCATTTCCTTGAAGAGGACAAAAGAAATCAGCCTAATCTAGCAAGGTTCCTGAAAATCCTAAAGAGTCGGTAAGGAATTTTATTACCTTTGGCTGCTATGTCTTGCTATGGAACTGTAGTATTTTAATGTCTTTTTCTTCCCCAAATTCTTTCATATTGCATTCTGTCTCAATTTCTTCACTTGTAAAATACTATTAGCATTGGAATGTTTGTATTTCATGCACGTTCTGAGGACTTAGGATAAAGCCATGAACAACTTAATATTTAATTATAATGCCCTTGTTTGGTGCAGACTATTCTCTTCCTGCAGTCTGTATGCAGGAATGGCGTCCTACCAATTTTGTTGATCTGTACACACTTGCTTGTTCTTCTCTTAAAATTTGCTCTCAGTTTTTCTTAGACTCTTAGTCAGAACTGAGGGTGTATCCTTTATTTTAAAGTCTCTTTTTAGCGGTATAACCTCTGGGCTTAGTGAGGAAATAGAATTAAAAAGGAAATGTCTTCCCAACCCCTCAACCCTCTCATATACTGAATAGAAGTAAAAGAAAATGGTTTATTGTTAAATAAACATTACACTAGATTGTGATGCGTATCAGAGGCACTCCACTGAAGGGATTTCAAGGATGGAATGAAATTGCATCCATGTCTGTAGTGAAGCAGATACAATCTACATGTGCATTTTTCAAGCGGAACAATAACAGGGTTAGGGTTAGGGTTAGGGTTAGGGTAATGAGAGTAATTGACAGCACTATTTGTCACACATAGTTCAACCTATATTCACTTAGTAACTTGGGTATCCACCTGTGTTTGCTAATTGATTTCATTCAAAAGAAAAATAAGTTTCTCCTATCTTTGTGAGAGGAGGTAGGTTTGCAACTTTGGAGCCAGGTACCAGCTGAAGTTATGCTTGTGCAGTCCCCCAGAAACTGGGACATGGGGTACTGTCCTCCTTGAGACTTTCTTTACAAAGAGATACTTCCCAGGTCCTTAAGAAATACATTTTTGGGTTATAACGCTATCAAAGGGCTTATTTGCCTTTTAAAAAGATTTAAGAACATAACAAAAGAGAAACAGAATTCATAACTACAAGTGTGAGTACTCTAAGACAAAGGAAGGAGGGACAGTTTCTCTCTCGGTTGAACCAAGGATAATTAAATATTTTTCTTCATCGTTTTTTTTTGTATCGGCGTTTATCCTTAAAGGTTTCACACTCCCAACGTGCTACCAATTTTACAAGCGAACTCTGAATCCCAACATAACTCTAGGAGAGAAAGGTCACTTGATATGGCTATAGTTGAATTTCTATTTTTCTCTCTTGTTAATGGATTACCATTTTTAGATCACTAAGGTTACCAAGATGTATGGTGTCTGTTGTTACAAAGAACGTTTCTTTAGGGTATTTTCCAGCGGACAAAGATGGATTTTATAATAATAGGTTTTCACATTGAAAAACCTTTACAGATTACCAAAATAATAATAACTTACATTTTTAAGATGTGAGGAAAATGAACACTCATGTATCTTCTTAAGAAAAGAACTTGAACTAGAATTTGGAACTTAATTATTGATTTACTTTCTGCTATACCACTGTACCTCTAATTTTACGTTTATAAAATACAACTTTAGATAAAGGAAGCCATTTATGATGTTAACCCCAAAACTTACTAGTAAGTTTTAAATATAACTAAATAATTTATGATGTTAATAAATAACATCAATAATTTATGATGTTAACCCCAAAACTTACATAGTAAGTTTTAAATATAACTAAAATTTTATTTTTCTGATTGTTGTAAATGTAATTTCTAAATCTAAAAATCTCTGGGGGCTGGTGCCTGTGGGTCAGTGAGTGGGGCACTGGCCCCATGTACCGAGGGTGGTGGGTTCAAGCTTGGCCCTGGCCAAACTGCAACAACAACAATAAGAAAAAAAATTTTTTTTTTTAAAAAAGTCTCTGACCTATTTTGTTAACTACATTGGAAATTATTTAATTGGGGAAGTAAACAAAACAGAGATAATAAATTATTCAGAACTATCAAAATGCTACTTCAACTCTTGAAACGTTGCACGGTTTACCTAATTATTTAGACAATATTTCTATTATTACACTTCCAATACACACATGTACACATTGCTCGTAGTAAAGTAAAAAGTGATCTTCATTTTATTTTTTATTTTTTATTTTTTTCTTGTTGCAGTTTTGGCTCGGGCCAGGTTTGAAACTGCCACCTTTGGTATATGGGACTGGTGCCCTACTCCCTAAGCCAGGTGCCACCCATGATCTTCATTTTTTAAGCAAATAAATATGAAGTTTTTAATTTGAAGATTTTAGTCATACTATTCAATAGTTTCCTTTCTATAGCTGTTTGTCTCGTATTTCGCATAACCTAAATTTTGATACAATATAAGAACTACCAGTTTGGATAAATAGATAATATGGGCATGATTCCTTTAAAGAGTTTCTATTATTTTTTGCCATTGTCATTACTTCAAGCAGTCCATAGTGATACACTTGATATTTATATATAATATACACAAAATTCTGTATTTCTTCCTGTTTGTAACATCTCCTGCCTTGATCAAAATTTCTTTGTTTGTAGTCATCTGAGTGTAAAACAGTTTCACTTACTTAAAAATTATTTTATTAACCTTTGTATTTAAATTTGAATGTCAGCAGAAAGTCACTGAATTTCTTTCTTTATTTTAGTGTATATAGTTACTGTAAATTTATTGATATAAATATATATATATATATATACATATATGTCTAATTCCTTATGTTTTGAGTTTAATGTTTCTTCCATAAAATAGCATAGTCTATATGTTATACAATATGTTGAAACTAATTTGGGCACTAAAAAGTTCTCTCAAACTGAAAGACCTCTAAAGTTATCTCACCTTGGTAAAGATGGTTGATGTTTTTATGGTGAGAAATTGCTTTCATTTCAACATTCCTAGTGTATTAGGTGACCTCTACCAAATGTCTGTTATGTATAAAAGTGAGGACTAATAATTTTGCTCAAAAACTAGTTATTACAAGTTTGGAACATCATATTCTTACACAAGTAATAGTTTTATTAAAAGCAATTATGCCAAGATTTTAACAATATTTATATCATTTTCTGTAATTTTTATTCACTTTTTCTTCTAAGTTGCATTGCAAGTAGAATCAGAAAAATATAATTTTACAATAGTGCTTTTTATTTTGCATTGACTGAACACATAGAGCAAATTTACCCAGAGGAACTTCACTTGAATTGACAAAGGTTGTTTAATAAAAATCATTGGAAATATAAATTTCCGAATTATTTAAATTTACAAGTTTTATGACAGCTGACCTAGTCTAAATTTACTTTTAATGGTAGTGAACTAATTTTCTAGTTTATCTTCAATATATAAATATCCTTATACCTTTCTCAATTGTGTTAATCCCAAGATCTAATGAAAGTGAACAAATGAATGTGAATGTGCTGAATGTGCTGAATCAACAATAAAAACATCTTATATTCGAATTTAAATTTTTTGTTTTCAATAAACTAATGAACAATACACATTTTGATTTAATATTTGTAAGATAATAAAGCAAATTAAAATATCCAAGTGTCTATAATGATATAGTTAATCCTAATTCAGGTTTTTAATATGAAAGAAATAATATCTTGTGTTTCTTTGTTTCTTTGGTCAGTTGGTTAATGACAATGAATTGACACAGTAAGAGGGGAAATGATGATGCAGAGGAGAGAGTGGAGATTATCTGGAGCTGCCTCCCTGAGTTGGTAGGGAGGGGTGGGATCTAATGCTCTAATAGAGAGATTGACCTTGACCAGGAGATTCTAAGAGAAGATAGAGGATATGAACACATGTGCAGTCATAATGGTAGATGTGCTGGGAGTTTAGTTGTTGGGAATCTTTTCTGATTATTTTTCATTGGATAAGGAAACAAAGAATGAGAAAGGAAGTGTGGAAGTTTGGAAAGGATATAGGGGGTTGGCACCTGTAGCTCAGTAGGCAGGGTGCTGCCCACGTACACTGAGGGTGGAAGGTTCTAACTCAGCCCAGGCCAGCTAAACAGCAATGACAAATGCAACAAAAAAATAGCCAGGTGTTCTGGTGGGCACCTGTATTCCCAGCTACTTGGGAGGCTGAGGCAAGAGAATCACTTAAGCCCAACAGTTTGAGATTGCTGTGAGCTGTGATGCCATGGCCCTCTACCGAGGGCAACATAGTGAAACCTTGTCTCAAAAAGAAAAAAAGGAAAGGAAAGGATATAGAGTAACGCAGGCATCTGAGGAACTAAGCATCTTGGGATGGTTCTCAGCAACTTGCATTAGAATCACCTGGAGAGCTTGTTCACACAGCGATTGTTGAGTCATGTACTTCTGATTCAGAAGGTGTAGGATGGGATCTAAGAAGTTCACCACTGCTGCTGATATTGCTGGTTCAGGGTGTACTCGTTGAGAACCATTATAATAGGCAATTAGATAAGATGACTACTTACAAATATTGAGGGTTCAGTGGAAGCTCCAGAGAACAGTACATGTGGTTTCCTGAAGCAATGGTTATGCAGCATAACCAACTGATTTGGCTTCTAAACTCTATCCAAGAGTACAATCAAAGAGAAAGAAAAAAATGAATGTGAAACATCAACATAAATATCGTGAGAAAACCCAGGAAGTTAAAAAGCAGAGATGAAGGAATTTGCGTTTTGACTTAGTAACCTATGTCTTGCTCTTTTCTTATGCACTAAGATCCTTCACTTCCCAACTGCTAACATGGCACAGTCTACACTTGGATTTGTTTAGTAATTTCAGATAAGTTCAGAACCATATATGACAGGGAGTACCCAACACTAGCTTCTGGGAGGGGCTCTCTACTCAGAGGCATCTTTTATTTTTATTTGTTTTTATTAAGTCATATACACAAAGATCATGAATACATTTATGCCTATGTGGGGTACAATGTTTGAGTTTTTAATACAATTTGACATGCTTACATCAAACTAATTAATATAGCTTTTGCCATATTTACTTGATTATTGTGTTGAGACATTTATATTCTACACTTGATAGATTTGACTTGTACTCTTGCAATATGCCCCATAGGTGTGGTCCCAATGTTTACCCTCTCTCTATCAACCTCTTCCCTCCCGTTCCTTCCCACTTCATTTCTCTCTCTCATCCTGGGCTATAGTTGTGTTCTATCTTTCATAAGAAAATGTGAGTAAATATAAGTTGGTTTTACAGAAGTACTGAGTGGATTAATAAATTGTGCTATATGTATGTTATGGAATACTATGCAGCCTTTAAAAAAGATGGATACTTTACTTCTTTTATGTTTACCCAGAGGGAACTGGAACATATTCTCCTGAGTGAAGTATCTCAAGAATGGAGGAAAAAGTATCAGAGGCATCTTTTGTTCTTACACTTCAGTCTCACCAGAAGGAACACAAACAATGCATATTTAAATACATGTTTAAAAGAATATTTGATAAAGTCAATAAAACATATGCAAATCACTTAATACCCTTTAATAACTCAGAGTCAAAACAATTCTATAGATCTCTAGGGGTATAAAAGAAAGACAACAAACAAAACATACAATGTAATAGACAGACTAGAACTCAGCTCTTTTGAAAGAAAGGGTAGGAGAGATTTTAAGTATTGACATGAGCTAAGGGAATCTACCACGTGATGTTAGGAGGGAGGATTGTCAATGTGATTAGGCCAGACAGCTTTGCTAATTTAGGTTTATGGAAGTTACATTCCTAACCTCCTCTAGCAGTACAGAAATGAGGGCCCTTGATGGATACATTCCAAAGGAATAGGTCCCAGGTTCTGGAGAGAGAAATTTACCTATTGTAAAACTGGCCATAAACTTGTACTATAACCTGAAGTCTGGTAACATGATGCCTCCAGATTTTATTTTATTTCTAAGAGTTGTATTGATTGTTCGGGATTTTTTGCAGTTCCATATGAAATGGTGTACTATTTTTTCAAGTTCTTCAAAGTATGACATTGGTGCTTTGATGGGGATTCCTTAAATCTGTAGTTTGCTTTGGGTAATATGGACAATGTTTATTCTTCCCAGCCATAGACATGATATGTTCTTCCATCTTCAATCTTCTGTATTTCGTTTCTTAGGATTTCATAGTTCTCTTAATAGAGATCTTTCATGTCCTTCGTTAGATATATTCCCAGGTTTTTCATCTTCTTTGTTAAAAGGTATGGAGTCTTTGTATTTATTCTTGACTTGACTGTTGTCGGCATATATGAAGGCTACTGATTTCCGGGCATTGATTTTGTATTCCAAGATGCTGCTATGTTTCTTGATCATTTCTAAGAGTGTTGTAGTTGAGTCCCTGGGGTTTTCCAGATATAAGATCATATCATCTACAAAGAGTGAGAGTTTGACATACCACAAGCGTAATGAAACTGGACTCACAACCTCTCATCATTTGACAAAAACTGATTCTTGCTGAAGAAATGCAAATAAAAACCACTCTGATATATCACCTAACCCCAGGGAGATTAGCCCTCATCACAAAGTCCCAAATCCACAGATGCTTGTGTAGATGTAGAGAGAAGGGAACTGCTTCTAATGCTCGTAGGATTGCAAACTAATACAACCTCTATAGAAAGAAGTATGAAGAATACCAAAAAACTAAAAGTTGACCTACCATTTGATTCCACAATCCTATTACTAGGTGTCTACCTAGAAAAACAAAAATCATTTTACCATGGATACGTTTGCACCAGAATGCTTATTGCAGCTCAGTTGATAATTACCAAGTTGTATAAGCAGCCCAAATGTCCATCAACCCATGAATGGATTAACAAACTGTGACATATGTATACCATGGAATAGTATTCAGCCATAAAAAAGGATGGAAACTTTACAGCCTTCATGTTTACCTGCATAAAGCTGAAACACATTCTTCTTAGTAAATTATCTCAAGAATGGGAAAAAAATCCATTGCACTCAATCCTATTATGAAACTAATATATAAACAATTGCATGCTCATATGAACAATAACACACAAACATAGTCTAGCAGGGGAGAGGGGTGAGGAGGGAAAAAGGAGGGAAAGTGGAGAAGGACGAGTGGTGGGATCTCACCCAACGTGCTCACTGTGAGGCTGTTCACCCACAGCACCCCCCACACCCACATGTTCTTCTGCAACTTGAACTTTACCTCAGATGTGAGAACAACGTAACCTAAAAATTTGTACCTTCATATTAATTTGAAATAAAAAATCAAGTAATAGCACAATAAATGGCAAAATTAGAATATGATATATCTGATTCAAAGAAAAGCACAGATAAGACGTTGGTGAAAAGAATTGGGGAATTTTTCTAAACTATTTTTAATACTTTGATTTGGCATATATTCTTTCCCACTACTACAATTAGAACTAGATTTAAAATATTTAAAAAAAATTAAAAGAAAAATAATTGGCCAGAGGCTGGGAGATTTACATTTTAAAGAGGCAGAGAAAGAACTTAGAATTACTTTACCTGAAGCATATGATCTAAGAAAGCAGAGGTCAGAGGCCCATAGTCAAGAGAAACCTCAGTTAAACTTTTGTCAAGCTTCTTGATCAAAAGCAATAAACTAAAAGTAACTTAAACATCTCAATGAGATACAGGATAGTTTTGTCAAACTTTAATCCATGAAATAATATCAAACAAATGTCAAGCTATTAATCTCAAACTTATTAATAAGATAAAATTGTTTTGTTAATAGTATCAAAGAACTAGTGAGATAGTTGGGAATAACCAGGTTGAGATTTAGTTATGACCAGAAGAAGGTAGAAAGAAGAAATCAAACCCTTTTCACATCAAGGGACGTGCCTTCCGGAGGAAGCACAGTTGGGAATGTCACAGACATAGGGAGGGAATGTTGGTTTTCAAAGCTTGTCGCAGGTGAGGACCCTGTTTAACCACCAAGGTTATCTGGAAACACAAAAGGCTGTGCCCTGAATGAAATAATAAAACAGAATTAAAATCGTTCTAACACATACTGCAGTGTGGAAGCCCTAATCCTTAAAATAGTATTGCAATGCTCACTTTGGCAGTGCACACATTACATTTGGAATAACACAGACAGGATTAGCCTGGCCTCTCTGCAAGGATAACATGCAAAATTTGTGACATAGTCTATGTTTAAAAAATAGTATTAAGCTAATTCTGAAGATACTAGTTCCAAAGATACCTGGTCAAAAAAAAAAAAAATTTTTTTTTTTCTCTTGGGTGAGATGATGTCAGATGAAGACTCAGAGATAGTATAGGTTTTAAAATATCCTCAAGTAATAAGCTTCACCCCTGGAAAATATAATTGAAATAAATTGTCACTAAGCAGAAGGGTTTAATGTAATGAACATTTCAAGACTCAAACCCTTAGAATCTGGAAGAAATAGACACAGTACATTTTAGGTGACAAATAAATGAACAGGAAGGGAGAAAGCTAATGTTCCAGGATCCATATTGAGTAAATGATTATACTTTTTAATATTTTATTTGTCTCATAAGATTATTATATTCCTCTTAGCTTATAAGCGTTATCATTTTAAAAAATTAAGATGCATATAAGAACGTTTTTAACTTGATAGTAGGAAATTATTAGATAGAGTATAGCTAACTGTGTAGAAGCCAAGTGTTAAAGAACCCTGAAGATTTGATAATGTATACCATAATAATATAGCTAAGCTAAAAGACAGGACAATTTGGATGACCCATGAAGGGCAAATGATTCCATCCTGTAATCATATACTGTGGGGGAGTGAAAAATGACATCTGTGAATCGGAGGTCAGTGACTCACGGTATCTCCTTATGTGAACAAGTCTTTGTTCTGATTGTAATATTCAGCATGACCCCTCACTGCTAGGAACAACTTCATCCTGTGCTCTATTAAATGTTAATCCATTGCAATATGTTGGGCTCTCATTGGCCCAATGAGAGATGTTGCTCTGCACGATTTTCCCATTAATAATTAATTTGAAAACCTAATCACTCCACAGAAGTTCAGGGAGTCTGCAGTTTTCTATAAGTGACCTCTATTATAATACTTAAACATAATGTTTGAACTTGACTACTTAGGGGATATATTCATTAGAGAGGAAGCTGCTATAGCAACAAGACACCAAATGACTTAATGAGATGACACTTTATTTCTCTCTGGGGTAACAGTACAGAATCGAGGGACCCAGGGCAAGCAGGAGCCTCTGCTCCCAGACACCCCTATTAGATAGTTTTTAATAGTACCACACTCAACAAATAGCTGCTGTCTCTGCTTCCAGAAGAACTAAAGCAATGCTATTTGCCAGGGAACACCAAAGGAGAGAAGGAGTTCAAGGAACTTATTTGTGTGCATTATGTAGAATACGTCTAGATTTTTTTTCAAGTTAAGAAGTTCAAGAACCAAACCATATTACTTATGAAATCAGAATGATGAGAAGGATTCACCACAAAGATGGAGAAAATATCCAATTGCATATAAAAAAATAGCCTGGTAGTAAAAAATATATTTAACTGTGATACTGAATTTAAGGTGTGCGGGTATGGAGCAAAAGGCAAAGATCCACATAATGAAGAAATTTGGGAAACTATATGTGTTGGGGAAAATATTTAAAAAGTGATAAAGAAGGGTGAATACAAGTTTTCAAGGAGAATAGAAGGAAAAAAACTAAGAGATGCCCTAAAGAAAAGAAAAAAATAGTATTTTGAGGATCATTGATCAGTTATGAGGACTGTCCAGAAAGTATCCAGTCATGTAGTATAAAAAATAGAGACATGTGTGGATGGACACTTTCCCGAGAGCCCACATATATTAGATGCCATTGCTAACAATAACGAGGCACAATGATTGGCCATTTAATGTAGAAATAAAGAGTTTCCTGTATCAGCCATCATGAAAATAGCACTTTTTGTGTGTGAAAGTGGAAGAAAATAATGCTGAATAAAATAGATGGAAGGAAAAACAGGAAGAGAAGAATGACTAGAAATAAAAAACCTTCCCAGGAAGAAAAGAATCAGTGCAGTTGGAGTTAGAGGCCAAGTGAGGTAAGTGACTTCTCCTCCACAACATTAAATAGAATAACTCCATTTGTTGCTGTGTTTGCTATTTCTGATGAGGATCTAGTGGAGGAAGAAAAGTTACTGATGGAGGAAGAGAAGCAAGAAGATTTCTGGAATAATGGTCTTGAGTTAAGAGCAGGAGGCAGGACCGTATCACAAAAAGCCATGTCGACGTTAGTTAAGATCAAGGATAGTTCATACACATAAAAAGGAGATTAAACAGAAATGTAGGTGTAGATATATGCTGGTGAACAGACATAGTAGGGATTTTGGAGTTTTTGTTCCTTTTTTCCTATTGTATAAGTGAAATGGGGAATAAAATCAAAGAATGAAAATGGGGAGGAGAGAAAAGAAGTTATGAAATGTTACCCTGGAAAGCATAAGCGTGAATGGAGTAGGGAATGATAACGTGATACCTTTTTTTTTCTGAGAAATGTAGTACATGAGTTTTGTGATCATGAATTTAAGTTGAAACCAGTCAACCTGATCCCCACTTAGCTCTTCTATTTTAAATTTCAATTGTATTTATTTAAGAAAATACTAACATAGTCATTTTGTTGTGTATGTCATGATTTCCACATCTCAAGTATTTGTATACAAGAGGTTGCAGAAGCCAGGATATAGCAGGGAAAGAAGAAAGAAGGTAAAGAAGCAAAGATCAAGCGAACAGATGAATATATTTCTAGCTCGGTTCTCACTTTAAGAACTCTTTCTTTATTTCTTGGATTCAGAAGAAATTTCCATTTTCAATCTTACAGGTCTAGAAATATAATACTGTTGTTCCTACACCTTCATATTTTAATGGACTTTATTTTCTTATAGCAGCTTTGGGTTCATGGCAAAATTGAGAAAATTTCTCATACATCCCTTAATCCCATACAGGCCAAGCCTCCCCTATTCTTGAAATCTCACACAACAGTGGTACATTTGTTGCAACTGATGACCTTTCATTGACACAACATCATCATTCTAAGTCTACAGTTGACATGAGGGTTCACACTTGGTGTTGCACTTTCCATTGTTTTTGACAAATGTACAGTGGCAGGTGTTCATTATCATTGCACTATATACTGCTCAAAAACCCTCTGTGAACCACCTATTTATCTCTCCATCTCCCATAACCCCGGCAAACACTGAATTTTTTTTTTATAATTTTATTATATCATAATTGTGTACATTAGTGCAATCATGGGGCACAATGTGCTGACTTCATATACAAAATGAAATATTTTGGTCGAACTGTTAAATGTAGCCTTCATGGCATTTTCTTAATCACTATATGAACACATTGATATTCTACATTTAATAAGTTTCACCAGTACCCTTCTAAGATGCACCGTAGGTGTGATCCCACCAATTGCCCTCCTTCCATCCATCCTCCCCCCTCCCCTCCGCTCCCTTGCCCTTTTCCCTGTATTCTTGTGCTATAATTGGGTTTTAGCCTTCATATGAAAGCTATAAATTAGCTTCATATTAGGGCTGAGTACATTGGATACCTTTTCTTCCATTCTTGGGATACTTTGCTAAGAAGAATATGTTCCAGCTCCATCCATGTAAACACAAAAGAGGCAAAGATTTTTTTAAATCTTCTCCATAGTTTTAACTTTTCCATAATGCCATATAATTGAAATCGTACTGTAACCTTTTCTGGTTGGTTTCATTCACTTACTAATATATATGTAAGGTCCTCCCCATGTCTTTTGAACTCATTTCCTTTTTTTTTTTTTTGAGACAGAGTTTCATTATGTTGCTCTCGGTAGAGTGCTGTGGTGTCACAGCTCGCAGCAACCTCCAACTCTTGGGCTTAAGTGATTCTCTTGCCTCAACCTCCCAAATAGATGTGACTACAGGGACCCCCTACAACACCCAGGTATTTTGTGTTGCTGTTGTTGCAATTGTCTTTGTTAGTTAGCTGACCTGGGCTGGGCTCAAATCCACCAACCTCAGTGCTTTTGGCTGGCACCATAGCCAATGTGCTACGGGCCCTGAGCCTGAACTCATTTCTTTTTAATGACAAATAATAGTCCAACATCTCGGTATATTACAGTTCATTTATCCATTCAACTACTGAAGGCCATCTTGGTTGCTCCAAGTTTTGGCAATGGTGAAGAAACTATAGACTTCCTTGTGCAGGTTTTTATGTGCACATAAGTTTTTAACATCTTTGGGTCTATGCTAAGGAACATGATTGCTGATCATATGCTAAGAGTATGCTTAGCTTTGTAAGAGACTGCCGTATCGTCTTCCAAAGTGGCTAGTTGTACCATCTTGCAATCCCACCAGCAATGAGGAAGAGTTTCTGTTGCTCTACAAACTTGGTGCTTGTCAGCCTTTCATTTTAGTCAGCTTCCATCTCCACTATTTTTTCTTCAAATAGTTTTAAAGTAAATATCTTCAATTTATCCATGCCTCCTTTCTTAAACAATTTTTTGCATGAGCTTCTTAAAATCTGAAAGTATCCAGGAAATAAAATAGTTACATTTTATTTAAGAGCTATACATGAAGAGCAGAAAGTTGCAGAATGATACCAAAATAATAATAAAATAAAAACTCAGCTGAAAAATACTAACAACAAAAAAAGACGTATAGCATTGTTGTAAATATTTTCTGTATTTCCTTCTCTTTTACATTTGTAAGCATAAGATAGTCTTGAGTATTGTTTCATGAAAATCAGAGCACTTCAAACATTGTTTATGATATTTAGAAATTTAGACCTAACATTTTCATGGCAATTAGACCAGAGTAGATTTAGCTTAACAGAGCCATTTATTAGCCTTTATGCATATTGTTTTAGACAGGTTTAGTAGATGATAAACTACTGAAAGAGAATAAAATTGTGTAATATGACCACAAGGAGGTATCTAATAAAAGTAAGATAATTGTAGCATTTCTACTACCCACACTCAATTTAGGATACTTATAGAATACTAATAGGCTAATAAAATCACTAGTATATAACACAACTCACAGTGGTAAGAAGCATAAAAATATAGGTAGCGGATTTGGATGAAGAATATTAACATTCATTAATGAGCTCATAAACTCAAATGCTTAAATCCACGGCACTTCAGATTCTCCAAGTTTGTTTTAAAGGATTTTTTTTGGCTGACAGCTTTCTCCTTCTTAACGGAAGACAACAGTTGCAGACCAGTGGCAATCCATGCAGACAATTTTATAGAGACATTCTCTAGACTTAAATATTGGGGAGTTTATAAAGGGTGAACTTGAAATGAAGGAAATGTTAGTAAGTAGAATCAGTAGAGTTTACCCAAATCATAAATTAGAGGAAGAACAGTTGCAAACGGCAGGAGTTCCTCAGAGTTTTCCCAAAGGTAACAAAATGTATATATTGTGTCCGTGACAGGTGCAGTTGCAGCCAGCTTTTATACCTTATAGAAAGCTCAATAAGGGGCCTATAACACTTCAGTATAGAGTCCATGAAGGTATGTCTCTTTCTGGAAGTGAACAGAGGAATATAGAAATTGATTCTTTAAGACAATGACAGACAGAGTCAAAGTATAAATGGAGGATTAAATAGTACCAGACTTTAGTTTTTATTTGGTGATTTGTGCAAGACTCTGGCAGCTAATTTAAATCATCACAACTTTATTCTCTCATCTGAAAGTATGGGTACTAATAACTACCTCATCAAGTTGTTGTAATAATCACTGTATTAGCATACATAACAGGACTTGGGCAAGGTTTGAAATACCAAAAATGTTTGATAATGGAAGCATGTTAATCTCATCAAATGCTGATTGACCATAAGCCCCAGATAAGTGGGTGTTCTCTCAAGAGTTAGAAAAGGAGATTTGGCATCATTGTAAGATTTATCTTAATCTTTAGTTCACATAGGAGAATAAGTTATATATACACATACATATAAAGGTGTTGACAAAGATACCTAAGTTAGGGTTTTCTAGAGAAATGGAGAGTAAGTTGCTTTATATTCATATATATATAAAGGATTTGACAAAGACATATATGTATGTTAGCGTTTTCTAGAGAAATGGAACCAATAGATAGGGTATATAGATATATATAAGAGGAGATTTAGTATGAGAAACTGGTTCACGTTATTATGGAGGTTCAAAAGACCAACATTATACTTTCTTGAAGCTGGAAAACCCATTCTCTACCTTTTTATTATTTGGGAGTAAGTCCCCAGTGAGTTGGATAAGGTTTAGCCACATTTTTGAAAGTGAATGTCTTTTATTCCTGATGGTTCACTCTTGACTCTTCACTAGATACTCAAATGCTAATCTGGTCCAGAAACATCCTTACAGATACTTCCAAAAGTGGTGATGCACCAGCTTTCTGGGCATCCCTTTAGTTCAATCAAGCAGACACAGACATCACGATGTGTGTATCCATCATTGAACCTTTTGAAATAGTTTATTTTGTGTATATATTGATACTGGAGGTGCAGGTTCTTGGTCTCGGAGATTCGAAGAAGGAATCCACAGACCACAGGAGTAGTGGTAATTCAGGATTTATTTACAGAAACAGAATTACAACAACTACAAGAACCAAACCTCCTGGCAGAGAGGCCCCAGGAGGGGAACAAGCTCTCCTGCTTCCTCTCCGAGGTCGGGTGAGGTCTGTGTTTGAGCTCTCTGCTCAGGGGTTTATATAGTTCCAGGGGGTTGTTTTGCCTGAACTCTTAGGGCGTGGGTCTTCATCAGTTATAGCCAGCTGTCCAATAAAGACTCAGGCCCTGGAAACTGACATGACATTGGCCAGTCAGAAGTGCAGGAGGAGGAGACAGCAAGGCGCCATCCATGAAATGGACTAGCGAGAAGAGCCCGGGAAGGAGACAGCAAGGTGCCAGTGTCTCCCCCTAGGTGTTGGCCCTTCCAGCAAGCTGGTTCCTCCATACGCCACACCATCAGGTCTGCCTGGGCCAAGGTGGCAGGTTGAATGGGGCCACCTGTCCTGCATCAATATCAGTGATATGGAGCTTGTCATACAATTCCTTACTTTGTAATTAATTCTGATTATCTTATCCTCTGGCTATAAAACCATAATTATAAGTTCTTGGAAATTTGAGAAAGGAATTTTGGTTTTTATTTGAAGCAACTTCTACTACGAAAGTGTTTTGTAAATTGAAGCCAACAAATGAATATGTGAAACAAGTTAAAATATCAGCTTTATGGTGAATCACAAATGAAAAATTTAATCTTAATATATTTTGAATCATATACGTTCTATTTTCATAACAGCTACAGGGATGAAAATGAATCCTTCATAGAGATAGCATGTGTTTGAATGGCAAGAAAAGGTCTTTCAACATAAAAATGTCTTCATAATGTTGCTACTTTGTAGTAATAGTAAAAATGTATGTTCACAAAAATGTATGTTTGCAATTACTTACCAGCTTTTTTAAATTTTACCCTGACTCTAATCTCATAATTACTTTACTATGAATTGAAAAACTTGGCATTTATAGATATGGATAATATTTACACATTGCTATATACATAGAGTAAGAAAGAAAACAAAGCTATACATTTTTATTAGATTTGTGTTCAAATATGGTTATTTTCCCTAATACTATAGCATTAAATATAAACGTGGTCAGTTTGTAACACATAGTATAAGGTTTAGAACTCCAGAATAATCTACTCAGGCAATGTGAAATGTACCATTTTCTAAAACAACAAAATAACTCATTAAATAAGAAGTCCACAGAATGATGCTAGATTGGAGAGAAAAATATTTATCTCGATATTTAACTCTTCTGGCATTCAGGATAGACTTTTGGCTGCTTAGTTATAAAGAGATCTAAAGAATGACTTTAATTACAGCAGATATGACCTTTTCAAATTTATCTCACACATTTTGGAATGATTCTCTTGCAAGATTAAAGCTGTTTGTGACTTTTTAAAAATTTCAATAACTCCTTGGTGGCTAAAATCATTTGGATATAATGAAAGCTTTTTTCAAGGACAAGTAATTGATTTGCAGGATGGTTTGTATTCCTAATAGATATATTTTAATTTTGCATGTAGTGTGGCCTAGTATGATTTGTTTTTTTTTCATTCTTGAAATTAATTCAAAGAGCACTCTATAAAACAAAACCATGCTTAAACTCTGGAGAATTATTATGATTGTTACAGGAAAAAAGGACTCTGACATTGATCAAATATGTTAAAGAACTAATTTCTAGCATCTCTGTGTGTACGTGTATGTACCTACAGATTTTCAAAAGCGTAGACCAAAGGAAGCATCTTAATGATCTATGTTAAATTTGTATGATTTGAAAAAGGATTCAGAAGGATTTATGGATGCTCCATGTAGAGGTGGTAGATTTGATATGAAAATGCAAATTGAAAATAATTTGATGACGTCTTTCATGTGTTTAACAAAATATCTTTAGTACACCAGATATTAGTGCAGAAATTGATTGTTTATTTAGAGAATGGAAAATCATTTCATTGTACAGCACGCTTCCCATTTGAAGATAGCCCTTCTTCTGTGGGAAGTTCTATTCCTTTCAATAAGGGATTTTTCATTTCATCTGTAATTTTTCCTCGATCCTTCCCCATCCCACATATATGCTATAACTTAGAATTTAACAGTGAATAACTACTACTAATGGGGGTTATTTAGGGATATTACTTTCATAGAAGCTATTTTTACTTCTTTTGAAATACAGTACAGCAGTCAATGCTATTCATTTGTGATTTTCACCAAATGTTTTTATTGACACCTCTATAGTTGAAAATGCTGGATCAAAAGGAATAGCATTTTATTTGGATGGTGGAAACATTTGTTTATGTATTGAATTTATTATTTCTTCAAGTTATATATAATTTCTTGCAGAATATTTTTTCTAGGGTTGATGGTGGATAGAGATATTTTATTAAAGTTATCACATATGTTTAATGTGATAATAAAATTAAATAATTTAGTTTAAGCCTGATGGTAACAGCAGATGGAGAAGAAAGGTGTTTTGTTTTTTAATTCTTAATTATCTTATCCATAAAAATGCAATTTGATAATAGTTATAATTTAAACTATTTTATCATAGTAAAGTAGATTTTTTTATTTCTATAATAATACATAGAGTACTTCATAAGCCATTGCAATATATTTAATATGTATGGGAGCAGGTGTGAATTTTATTATAGATTTCAATTTATTCTATATTACATCTTTAATGTTCAGTGATCCAGTTATTTATTTTAATGAGCATTCCTCCTAGGTATCATTCAGAACTATCAAAACCGACTAAATGTAAAATACTGTTTATTTTTTATAAAGACTCTTTGATATTTCACCATGAGCTAACACAGACCGGGTCTTGCAATTCTTGAAAAAAATGTAAGAAAATAGGCTCCTTTTGTGGTTTAGAGAGATATTCACTAAATTTCCTTTAAGTTTTGCTTATTGTTGATACCATCATCTTTGCATTTTTAAAATGAAAAATAAGACCTTATAATAGGTTTCTAGAAAAATATTACTTTTTAAATCACTATAAATACAGATGCACGTTAGTATGAAATAATACTTTCATATATACAGGAAAAAAATTCACAAATATTTACATTCCTTCTCCCAATTTAATAGGGCATTATACTGTGCCCCGTGATATCAGTATAAAGAAACTCCTTCTAATTTGAAGAAAGATCCATTCCTGCATTCTGAAATGTCATGAGTGAGTTCTTATAAATGAATGATACCCAAGTACAGTTGGAACAATCACCACAAAACTAGTTTGAGTCATTCTATGTGTATCCAAGACTTGATAAAGGAATTTAAAAAGTGAATATAAACACATCAGCCCTTGAGTTCATCAGCTCATCAACTTACTATCCAAACTCAAAGACAAAGAATGACATTAAGTCTGCCAAGAGGGAATGATTAGGTAAATTTCCATATTTGGCTTTCAATCCAGTTAAAACCATGAAGAAGTGGCTTTATTTTTATTTTTTTATTTTATTTTTTTGAGACAGAGCCTCAAGCTGTCACCCTGGATAGAGTGCTGTGGCATCACAGCTCACAGCAACCTCCAATTCCTGGGCTTAAGCGAGTCTCCTGCCTCCACCTCCCAAGTAGCTGGGACTACAGGTGCCCGCCACAA
>CAUYRH010033202.1:0-17749 GCA_963574655.1 Perodicticus potto | reverse complement strand
ACAGAGCCTCAAGCTGTCACCCTGGGTAGAGTGCCGTGGCATCACAGCTCACAGCAACCTCTAATTCCCAGACTCAAGCGAGTCTCTTGCCTCCGCCTCCCAAGTAGCTGGGACTACAGGTGCCCGCCACAACGCCCCGTCATTTTTTGATTACAGCCGTCATTGTTGTTTGGCGGGCCCGGGCTGGATTCAAACCTGCCAGCTCAGGTGTACGTGGCTGGCACCTTAGCCCGTAGAGCCACAGGCGCTGAGCCAACTTTTCCCTTTATTTAAGTATTTATAGACTACCGAGCTTTTTTTTCCATGAACACTTCTGACATTTA
This sequence comes from Perodicticus potto, assembly GCA_963574655.1. Classification (NCBI taxonomy): domain Eukaryota; kingdom Metazoa; phylum Chordata; class Mammalia; order Primates; family Lorisidae; genus Perodicticus; species Perodicticus potto. The sequence continues at coordinate 17,426 of CAUYRH010033202.1, read as the reverse complement.
AGTACCAAAGAACACACTTAAGTTTTTTCCCCTTTATTCCAGACACTGATTTGTACCACGCCATTGGTAATACTAAGACATCCACCTTAACTAGTCCAAGTTTCAAGGCCTGTTTTTTTTGCCTCATCTCATATATGCTACGCATATATTTTGCAGCAGTTTAAGGAATGGCAGAAGAGAAAAAAGAGAAAACTTTTAACTTTTAAAAAAACCTACACAGCCATCCACAGAGCTTATTCCTTACACTGAAACTCCGCTGTAGTTAGCTACTATATAGGAAGGTATTCCTTTTCAAAGGCTTTGTTTTTTTGTCATTAGAACTTTGGAAATCAAAGGTTTGGAAATCAATATTTATTAACTTATGGTCTTACCAGTTTAAAAAGGAAAAAACTTCACTAATTCAGACAATGAAGAAAAAGTGACCAATATCAGAACAAGGTAGATTATACTTTAAAGAAAAACAGGAGAAATTTTATCCCTTCATACTCTTGAATATCTAATAACAGATTGCTGCTCATATAAATTTGACATATTCACAAATTATCTCAGATTACCCACTTCTTCCTACCCAGGTTTTCTAATAAACGTACCTTCCAACATCGTCTTGATAGTCACAGACTGTTTGGCAATCTCCACATCAACTTCAAATATCTCTCCATCAGAACTCTGCAATTTAATGGAAGGCATGGCGTTCGGTCTCAAAAGGACGGCCGGAGGCTGACTAGAGCTGAGGAGCGTTTACACAATAAGACAAGAGGCAGAGGACAAGGCCACTACCGAAACAGGAACATCTTAATAACCTTAGGATAGGCAAATACTTTTTAAATAGGACAGGAGAAGCACTGACCATAAAATAAACAATGATAAATTGTGCTAAATTAAAATTAAGAACATCTACTTAACAAAAGCCATCATTAAAAGAGAAGTTTGCCCTCAGGACATTTGACCTGAGACTTGAGAAATCAAAATATGAGATCTGATCATTAAGTTCAAGAACTCATTCTAAAAAGAAACCGCTACTTACCTCATTGCTGAATATCACTAGGGTCACCTTTGAGCACCCCCTTTGGGAAGCTATGCACCAACACCAGTGCCTAGTCTACCCTTCAAAACAATGTTGGAACTCCTTTTCTGAAATGACAATTAGAGTTGTTGTCATACAAGATCTGACAATTAAGTTGAAGAACTTGCCACTATATGCTTAGATTATCAGCACTGTACAAACAGCTGGGTAGGGTTTCATAACCTTGGTATATCAGTGTCTCACAGATGTGTTCGTGATGACATGTGGCAGTGTCTTGCTGAGTGGCGTTTATTATTGTTGTTGTGTGTTTTTGTGTGCTCTATGACAACAGCTCTGATGGTCATCAGTGGATAGCTTCCCAAGGGGAGTACTTTGAAAGTGACCATAGATATTCAGCAATGAGATATGTAGCTTTTTCTAGGATGAGTTTGAGAATTTAATCGTCCAACCTCATGTATGAAAGAACTCTTTCAAATCAGTAAGTAGGCAGACAAACCAAGAGAAAGATGGGCAAAAGATTTGAATACATCCTTTACAAAAGAGGCAGCCAACGGCCAATATACTCAACTATATTAATCATTGGGGAAATACAGATTAAAGCCACAGTGAGATACCACTACACATTCACAAGAATGGCTGAAGTTAAAAAGATGACAATACCAAGTATCAGGAAGAATGTGGCTACAACTCCCAGACATGCTGGCAGGAGTTCTGGCAGTATAAGTTAAGCTGAGGCAAGCCCTCCTATGACACAGCAGCACAACTCCTAAGTATATAATCAATAAACGTGCACATGCATGCTCGCCAGGGGCATGTGTAAGAATGGTCATAGCAGTGCTGCCTATAGGAGCCCACCATTGGGAGTAACCACAATGTTCACCAACAGGAGAATGGGCAAGGAAATTATAGTATATTCATTCGTACAGTAGAATATTCCACACCAGTAAGAACAAACCAACAACCCCATTGTATAGCAATGTGGGTGATTCAATTCACATTCAAAAACAGGCAACACTAGTTGGTCACATTGGAAATAAGGATGTGTTTATTATAAGGAAGTGCGCACGAAGGATGCTTCCATGGATTCTGGCAATGTTTTATTTCTTGATCTGGGTAGTGGTTATCAAGTCTGTTCACTTTGTGAAAATCCATTTGGTGGAACTAAATTTTGTATTTTTCAAACGACACCTTGCAGTCTGTGCTCTGTTAAATGCTTTTAAATTTTACACACAAAATACAATTCCCAGTGACCATGTGACTAAAAGAATTGAAGTCACTCACACTCTACTTTTTGGGTTTGAAAACCACCCCCATTCCACCCCACACCAGGAGCCTCTGCAGCCGGCTCTGCTCCCTGCTCCCCTCTTGCACAGACCCTGGAAACAGGGCAGGCAGGGAGGGAATCCCCATGCCCTGGTGCAGGGTGTGATCCGAGTGTGCGGTGCCCTGGCCCAGCAGGGTGGGAGGGCCCAGAGCAGAGGCTAACAAAGTCCAGGATCCAGATAGCAGGATCTCTGGCTGCCTGAGTCTGGGGCAGTACTCAGGGCCACTAAAGGCTGGTGGCCTGGGATTACTGGCACCAGTTCCTTCCTGTTATCTTAAAGGTGAGGTCCCACAAAGGGAGGAAAGAGGACAGGGAGGCAACACCTTTCTTAAGGAATTCTGACTTCAACTTTGGGGATATGGGGGCAGGCTGTGCATTTAAATGTGGTATGTCAGGCCCTGGGCACACCCTAGCTCCTGCTGCTTGGAGGGTGGTAAATACTCCAGTGTGGCCAAAGCCATCATTTCAGTCCAGTTGGGACCTTCTGCAAGGGTCTGGCACTGCCTTTTGCCTCTGACTGCATGGTTTGTACCAGGACATGTGACAGAGTGAATGACCTGCAAAAAGGTAAAATGTTTTATGAGTTATCTCTTTAAAACTTCCCCTACTTCTCAAAACCTATATCCATGCCTGAGGCCAGAGCAGAGGGTCAGGACAATGTCCTTTGTTCTTTGTACCATAAGAGATGGCTCACTGAGAAATTGTCCTGCCAGAGGTCGTGAGTTGTTTTGTAGGAGATAGAGTCAATCAGGGCCATCCACTATAGTTAAACAGTAACAGCCTGAACCCAAAACCCCGCACTTCACTCTGTATTTCTGCTTATAGTTAAGATGATGGCACTTTAAGAGTCTCCATTTTCCTCATTTGCTGGCATATTAATGAACTTCTCTTTCCTTCTCCTCAAACCACTTGTCCTCCTTCTTCTGATGTGCCCTTGGGTACAAGTGCTGAATTTGGATAACAGATGCATCACTTTGAGCTTCAGGTTCTTATCACTCACCACAGGAAGTTCTGGCCCAGCCCAGAGTCCAGGGCAGGGCTGGGTTCCCATGTGGGTCCTTGCTGCAGGACCTGAGAAAGCTCTTTCTGGACCCTGTTGGTGGGAAGATGCACTTTCTGCTCAGATCCAGGTAGAAAGAGACCCCCTCACTGCAAGGAGCAGGCCAGGTAGCTTTCGGTGACCTTGGACTGTTGTGTCCCAGAGACATCATAATCTGAGAGAAAATGAACCTCACAGAGTTCTGAGGAGGAGAGAACAGGACAGAGATAGAGACAGGACATTTCCACACAGTCATCTGAGCCAGAGGACAATTTTGTACTAGCCAACAGATGTTGCATATAATTGAAACCTCTGTTAAATTCTCTGCAAAGTTATTTTTATGCAACCCGGGATGAGCTACTTTCCTTGAGCTTCAGTTTCCTCGTCTGTTAGAGGTGATAAGACCTCACTGTCTCCACCCAGGGCTCCTGGGAAGACCCTCTGAAAAGAACAGCAAATGCAAGGCCACAGGACTTCTGTAATCTATATGTGAGCGCTTCCCTGTGGGTTTTGTGGCATGTGGGTGTTTCCCTATATTGGTAGATCTTAATAATTTAAAAAAGATTCCTTGGTTAATTAAGTTAATGAAACATTGGATTAAACAAAGTTAAGCACATTTCCTTATAGCAGGACTTTCGAGGCTTTGTTATGCTAACATGCACTGGAAATCACCAGGAGAGGGTGTCCTATGTGGCATATCCCAGAGAGGTGTGTTGTGTGTTTCCATCTTGTGAAATCCAGAGAAATCCAGGGGTGAATTCCAATAGAAAGTGAAGAATGCTGTTCTCATGCGAAGACAGGTATTCTCTTCACAGTGCAATTTCACAGCACAAACGGAATCTAATAAGATGGGTTAATTCGAGAACACACATTGCTCAGCTCGGACAGTTCCCGCACAGATTGCCTGGGTAACGGGGACCAGGCCCAAGGCTGCTGTGAGGATTCTCCTGCTGGAAGGGCTCACTCAGGGTGGCAGTCGGGGGTGGCAGGACAGAGAGGTGCCTCTTTCGCCTGGAGTACGATTGTAACCGGAAGACCTGAAGTCGATGCAGGCTCCTCAGCGTATGGCTAGAAAGTTCCAAATGAGAAATAGTGGTTTTGGTGGGGGTTTCGGTTTTGGTTTTTGGTGAGTTTTAATCAATTGGTTTATTTTTTCCTAGGGTGCTATTTTTTAAGGTGCTTTTATAAAAAACATTTTACTTATTTAAAACCCTGCAGGGAAAAGGATGTGTTATCGGGCATCTAAGACACTGCGGGTCTTAACTCCCCCTTTCCCGGAGACACAGAGCTTTTCCGACATGCACTTCGATGACACAAGGCATCTGAAGGGCCTCGGCGGAGGATACCGCCGGCCACCTCGAGGGCTGTGCAGGGAACTCAGGTTTTCACTTGGTGCTTGCTGGGGTGTGGGCCGCATTCTCGCTCTGTCTGCTGCTTCACTGCAAGAAGTGAAGCCTCTCCTCTAATTCTGTCACCAATACTAAATGGCCTTTCTATATTTTGCCACACTGAATCACCATGTCCAAGCCTGTTCCATTGTTTATGATGGCTCGTGTTGGGGACGATGAGTCACGGTGTTCGTTCTCTCCCTCCTCTCCTGCCCACCTTTCTTTGAAGCTGGACCCCAGCGGCTGAGCCCCCGCGTCCCCACTGCGGCCCTGCCAGCAATGGAAGCACAGATGAAAGGGAGGTTAGAGGACGGCGCCTGTGGCTCAAAGGAGTAGGGCTCAGGCCCCATATACCGGAGGTGGTGGGTTCAAACCTGGCCCCATCAAAAACTGCAAAGAAAAGGGGCGGCACCTGTGGCTCAAAGAGTAGGGAGCTGGCCCCATATACCAGAGGTAGTGGGTTCAAACCTAGCCCTGGCCAAAAACTGCAAAAAAAAGAAAGAAAGGGAGGTTTGAACATTCCAGGCCTGCATGCGGGTGAATTCCTGCTCAGGAGACAAATGGTGGAAAGGCGGCAGAAGGCGGCAGCCCTTGGCCCAGGTCCCCAGGGCAGTGGGAGCCAGAGATGGGAAGCCTGCTGTCCCCTGCCCCGGTGCCCTGTGCTGGCGGGGGTGTGCACAGCAGAGCCAGCATAGCAGCTTCTTCCTGCTGCAAGCTGCCCACCCATTGCCAGCCTGGGGTAGACAGCCCCTCACTCTCCTAGGAAGATGTGACCCTCACAAGGGATGTGTGACGACAACTCATGACGTGCTGTGCCCTGACAAACCTTTGTGGGCTCCTCCCCAGTTTACCCTCTTTTGACCCAGGACTATCTGTTCACTTTTTCGAAGTTCTCCCCCAGGAGGCTACCTTAGATCCCAACCCGAGGCAGGAGCCCCCTCACCCCTGCTCTCTGCCTTTCAGACTGTGGGTGGCCCTACCTGTCAGGCTGGGATCTTACTCCCTCTCTTGTACCCTGTGCCCAGAGTGCCTCACAGGTGAGCCCTGTGGCGTTCTGGGGTCTGAAGCTGGATGCCCCCTTCAGGGCAGGATCTCCACTCCTGTGGGGATGAGGCCTGTGTGGCTCTGCCCAGGGCTGCCCATGCTGCTCTAGGTCACCTCTGGTCAGAGCAAGGGGCCCAGACCAGGTGGTGCAGGAGAAGGCCATCCTGTCAGAAAACGGGGTGGGCTGTCCATCCAACTCAGGGTTGACTACACCTGTCACACTGGCTCCTCTGCGGCAGGAGCCCAAGTTCCTGCTGCTGAGGCCCGGGAGGTTCTCCTCCCTGAGCACCTCTCCTAAGAACCTGGGCCTTGTGATAGTTTCAAGATTCTGCCATCCTGAAAGACACAGCACCACACAGCTTTGGACACCACTCCTGGACACTACTCCTGGACACCACTCCAGGCAGGGGACAGAATTTATCTAGTCCTCGGGTCCTGGTGGAAGGCACTGCAAGGGGCACCCCGCTCACTCCCCAGGTGCTTCTATTTAGGTTTCAGCTTTGCTAAGCGCCCTGCCCTCCTCTGTAAGTGTGTCAGGGTGCCAGGGCCTCTCTCTGAGTGGCCCACCATTTGTGACCCCTTAGGAAGAAGGAGTTCACATCCACCCTGTGCCTGGACCTTCATACATGTGATCTCATGTAATCTTTGCAAACATCCAGCAAAATGGGCACTGTTTTCCCATGTACAGATGAGGAAACAGAAGTTGGGGGCCTGGGTTGAGATTCAAACCCAGAGACACCTGTCTCCTGATTGTGTGTACCATGTCAGACTCTGGCAGAAGCCTTCTGTGGGTTATTTCTGCCATGAGACCTCACAAAACACTAGAAGAGAGATTTTTTTTTTTTTGAGACAGAGCCTCAAGCTGTCACCCTGGATAGAGTGCTGTGGCATCACAGCTCACAGCAACCTCCAATTCCTGGGTTCAAGCGAGTCTCTTGTCTCTGCCTCCCAAGTAGCTGGGACTACAGGTGCCCGCCACAACGCCCGGCCATTTTTTGGTTGCAGCCGTCATTATTGTTTGGTGGGCCCGGGCTGGATTCGAACCCGCCAGCTCAGGTGTACGTGGCTGGCGCCTTAGCCCGTTGAGCCACAGGTGCCGAGCCAGAAGAGAGATATTATTTGCTATGATTTATGTTTCTTCCTTTCAAAACTCATGGGATGTGTGATGACATCCCATGAGTTTTAATGAAATTTAGTTGTCATTGTAACAATGGTAAGGAGTGGGACCTATAGCCTCTATGGAAAACAGTATGGAGATTCCTCAAAGAACTAAAAGTAGACCTACCATTTGATCCAGCAATCCCACTACTGGGTGTCTACCCAAGGGAAAAAAAAGTCATTTTATCAAAGAGGCAGCTGCACGTGCGTGTTTACCGCAGTACAATTCATGATTGCAAAGACATGGAACCAACCCAAGTGCCTATCAGTCCATGAGTGCATTAACACAAAGTGGCGTATGTATACCACAGAGTACTACTGAGCCATAAAAATGATGAATTAATGACTTTTGCAAGAATTTGGATGGAACCAGAGACCATCAACAAAGCGAAGTGTCACAAGGATGGGAAAACAAACACCACATGTACTTGCCATTAAACTGGAGCTAACCGATGAGCGCACATGTGCACGAGGAAGTAAAGTTCAGTGGAAATCCAGCAGGGGCAGACAGAGGACGAGAAGGGCAAAAACCCCACCTACTGGGAACAATGAACACTATTTGGGGATTGGCACACTTATAACCATGACCCAAGCATTACAAAAGGAATACATGCAACCAAAACATTTGTACGCCTTTAATACTTTGAAATAAAGACAAAAGAAGTGTGACCGTTAGGTAGTGATTAGGCCATGCGGGTTCTGCCTTCATAGGTGAGATTAAGTCCTTTATAAAAGGGCGAGTTCGGGTCCCTTTTGTGTCTCTTTGCCCTTCGGCCTTCCAACTTCTACCACGTGATGACGCAGCAAGATGCTGGCACCTTGGTCTTCGGCTTCCCAACTTCCAGAGCTATGAGAAAATAAATTTCTGTGTGTTACAAATGACCCAGTCTCAGGTATTCTATTACAGCGGCACAAACAGGACGCTAGCACTATCTTAGTTTTTTGGGTGAGGAAATTTAAGCTTAGAGAAGTCAAGCTTCTCATTCAAGGTCCCGAAGCTGGGAAGTGGCAAGACAGTACTTGACCCCAATCTGTCTGGCTTGAACTCTGACCACATTTGCTGCCGCCTGCCACCAGCTGAGCAGACCAGAGCCACGATTTTGAGGGATACCATCCTCACAGAAGGGCCTCACCTCTGTCCCCTGGATAGACTTGGCACCATGTGACTGGCTGCATTTTCCTTAGAGGGAAATCTGTCCTCCCCGAGGGAAGCCAGGCCCCTTTTGCCAGTCTGGGGTGCAGTCTCCCCGCTCCCCACAGCAGGGCTGCAGTCACTGTGCAGAACCTGGGGTTCAGCAGAGAAGCCTTATTAAAGCCTCTTTGCTGCTCGAGCTGCTTCACTTACGAAGCTACTGTTCACATCCAGGGCGAGGTGGTCAGACGGTGGGTAATGACTAATTGTGCACATTGGCGGAGTGTAAAGCAGATTCTATTGTTGATAAACAGTTCGGCAATTTGAAGAGCAAATTATGGTTTGCAGGGGCATCGAGGAGGATGCCAAGCTCCTCCTCTGGAAATGCTGGGGAAGGAAGTGGCTGTCTGTAGAGGGAACGAGAGGCTGGAGGGAAAGAGGTGATGGAGGAAGACAAAGTTGGAGTCCGCCTGGACCGACATTTCTCCAACCCTGTGGCTGGCAACATGCTGCTGCTGAGGGGTCTTGCCCTGGGATTGTGGCCCAGTGGGAGGCAGGCACATAGGCAGGACCTTAAAATACAGCAGCACAACCACAGTGCAATTCCTCCTCAAACCTGTTAGGAGGCTACTGTTGAAAATCAGAAAGTAATAAGTGTTGACGAGGGTGTGGAGAAATTGGAACACTTGTGTTCTGTTTGTGGGAATGTAAAATGGTACAGCCACTGTGAAAACAGTCTGGTGGGTCTGCAAAGAATTAATCATAGAATTTAATGATTCGGCTCAGCACCTGTGGCTCAACGGGCTAAGGCGCCAGCCACGTACACCTGAGCTGACAGGTTCGAATCCAGCCTGGGCCCGCCAAATAACAATGATGGCTGCAACCAAAAAATGGTCGGGCGTTGTGGCGGGCGCCTGTGGTCCCAGCTACTTGGGAGGCGGAGGCAGGAGACTCGCTTGAGCCCAGGAATTGGAGGTTGCTGTGAGCTGTGATGCTACAGCACTCTACCCAGGATGACAGCTTGAGGCTCTGTCTCAGAAAAAAAAAAAAGAATTTAATGATTCATAATCATATGAACCAGCTGTTCCTCTTCTGCGTATGTGTGGGTCACTACAAAAGTTTTGAAAAAGACTATTTTATGGTCCATTATTTCACTTCCAAGAAACACAGTCAACAGCGTCCTTTCTGATTCACGCGTGCAAGTTTCAACTTGCTTTGCTTACTGGTGGTGCTGAAAGGGCTTCATTTGTTTCCGTATTTGTGGATTTTATGTTTCTCTATTTTTGTATATCTTAAAACTTTCATAATACTTGTGTTTACTACAAATGTTTGAAAGCAGAACTCAAACACATTTTTGTACACTATGCGTATAGCAGCATCATTCACAATAGTCAAAAGGTGGAAACAGCTCAGATATTCAACAATGGATGACTATTTAAAATAGGATGCATACATACAGTGGAATATTATTCAGCCTTAAAAAGGGAGGAGATTTTGACATAGGCTACTCTGTGAATGAACCTTGAAGACATCATGCTAGGTGAAATTAAACGGTCACAAAAACACAAGTACTGTGTGGTCTTGCTTATATAAAATCTCTAGAGCAAGCAGGTTCACAGAGACAGATACTAGATTGGTGGCTGCGGAAGGCTGAAGGGAGGGACGCCTGGTGTTTAACGGGGACAGAGCTTCAGTTTGGGAAGATGAAAAAGCTCTCTGGATGGAGGGTGGTGATGGTTGTACAATAGGAACATGCCACTGAACCGTACACTTAAAAATCCTTTAAATGATAAATTTTATATCATGCATATTTGATCAATTATAAAAACAAAAACAAAAACATTGCTAGGTGGGGCTCCCAGAGCCTAGCACTGCTAAGGAAAAGCATAGCTATGAGGCAGCACCCAATTCCTCCTGGGGGTAGGAGTGACATTTCTAGTACAAAACACTTGCGCTGAGGACTACTTAACTCATCCATAATCCAGCACTGACACAAAATGTGGAGGCCTCAGAGAAGTGCCACTCTAGGCCTCCAGGACCAGCAGGCCCTGCTGACATCAGGGACACAGCAGGGCTTCCCGCCAGGATTTTTGCCTTTCGCATTAGGCCTCCATCAGTAGTGAAAGTAATTTCGGGTTTGGCTGAGAACAATTCACTCAATCAGCCAGCGTCTATCATTTCCCTGTAATGACTGTGTTTTGCTCCAGCTGCGAGGTGCCCTGAAGCGCTTACTGTCTTGAACTTGGGAACAGCTGCAGGGGTAACTGTGGCGCATCTATGGCTGGGTTTGGGCTCTTGCCTTTTCCTTCTCTTGCAGGAATTTAGCTTCTGCACCAGGTGGGGCAGGTCCCTGTCCTGGGCTTTGTCCCCCCCTTGCACCTGCTTGGCCTGTGCAGTAACCTCCGTGGAGAAAAAGTGGTTAATCGGGATGATGACAATGATTCTTAGAGGTGCACCGCCCTTTACAGTTTGTACTGCCGTTCCCAACTGGTATCTCACTTCACCTTCTCAGCCATCCCTAAAGATCAAGGGTCAAGAAATGCATCTCTCAAATGGCTATCGGTATAAATGACACCCCACCCCCTGTGTGACTGTTCCCACCACAGAGCTCACCCCATACGATGAAACTTCAGGATTTTGTGGCTTGTTGATATGCTGTTTGTCCTCCATAAACCAAGTGTGACAGATGCCTGCTGGCCTCACGGATGTGTTGAGAAGCACCAGAGGGACTTGGTGGGTGGGACAGGAGGGTGCAGTCTGTGACTAGAAGAGGGTCAGCCTTGGCATGGCCGTGACTTACTGCCAATTGGCTTACCCCACCTCAGCCTCAGGACAAATTCGGATGTGGTGAGTCATCCTCTCACATGGGGACGTGGCGCTGATGGGGCCTGAGCATCACAGCAAAGTGATGGGTCAATTTGCCTGAGTTATAACGGGAAGGAACAAGTGAGATGCAATCAAGCGAGTTCCTAACAGAAGGATCTCTCGGAGGGGGGCTGAGCGGGGCTCACGTTAGAGCCACTGATTGCTGCTCTCAGGGCAAGAAGCCGATGAGCCAGTGTTGGAAGCACGTGTCAGACAGGGGGACGCCTGGCTGTGGGGCCCGGCCCTCCCCATCCTCCAGGGCTGGGGGTCAGCATGCTCATTTGTGTGGGCAACAGGGACTTGGAGTCATTTTGTAAGTCCCTCAGCTTCCAAGAATGAGGTTGAATGCTACTAAGAGTGTCACATTCAACTCAAGCCCAAGAAGAGTCCAGAGTTGGTGTTGAATGCTACTAAGAGTGTCACATTCAACTCAAGCCCAAGAAGAGTCCAGAGCAGGGAGTGTTGCTGAAGTGCCCAGGAAAAGGGCACTAGTTTAACTGTCCTGAACACCTGCTCCTTTTTGAGCCCATCTTTCTCCCAAAGTCTATACATCCTGTTCAGAGCAGCCCACCCCCCTCGCCCTGAGAGACCTTTGCCCTCTGTTGCAGAGGTGACTACGACCAGCTAGAGCTCACGTTCCCCAGGGCCGGGGTGGGAGGAACCCAAGCCCTCTCCTTGGAGTGGGACTTCTGGGGACAGCCATGCTCCTCCCAGAGGTTGCTGAGATGGTGGAGTGAGGGGCTGGAGAAGCCGGCGGATGTCTTCACCCCCACATGGGTTCCTCGCCTAAGGAAAGCAAGAGCTCAACATGGCCCTGGAGACCCAACCTGAGGAGGCAGCTCAGCCCCTGCCCTGGCCGTGCCTCAATCCCACAGCCCTGTGGACCTCTTGGTGTTATGAGCCAAGAAAGTCCCTTTTCTGCTTAAACTAGATGGAGTCAGGTTCCTGTTATTAGCAACCAAAAGTGTTCCAAAAATACACTAGATATTTTAACTTCTTTAAACCTTGTTCTAAATTATGTATCACTCTTTTAAATATAATCATTAGTGGTTGGTAGTAATTTATCCTCAGGTCTTTTAATAAAATGTTCTGTTGCATAGAAAACCCTAATTGAGTGGAAGAACATTTAATAAAGGCATCTGGTCCCATATGCCTCTGGGCAGCCTAGCTTAAGATGAGGATGCTTCAGTCAGACCCCCTTGGTGGGCATCATAGCTCTGGGGCCTTTGGGAGGACTACTGAGCAGATCCATGATGGCACAAATGACGTACCAAGAGGGTCAGGAGCCCTGAGTAGAGGCCATCATGAGGGTAGATTGTCCCAGCCCGCCAGGAGGGGAAGGAATGGACATTTGGGGCCTGGCACTGCTCTGGGCTCTGCAGGCCCCAACAGTGAGGCAGCAGATGGGCACTACTAAGTTCATCTCACTGTCCAGGAGGGAGGCTCAGACTCCGCTGAAGTCTTTAGCCCTGGTCCTTGCCCCCTTTCATGTTCCCTGTGGATTAAAGGGACATCCATCCTGTCCTCTGACCTCCATGGTATTCCGGGAGAGAGCAGGAAAGAGATTGCTGACCCCAGTCTACAGACGGGCAGATTGAGCCCTCAAGGTGTCTTGTCCAGGGGACTCAGGATGTCCCTGGGACACAAGTCTCTTTAATCCACTGCAATAGGCTGAGTTGGGTTCCCTAAGAAGATACATCAAAGTTCTATATCCCTGTGACCTTATTTGGAAATAAGGTCTTGTAGATGTAATCAAGTTAAGATGAGTTGAGTAAGTGGGCCCTAAATCAAGTGTGACGGATGTCCATACAAGACAGAAGAAGAGACACTGACGCAGAGACAGCTGGCAGAAGCCTAAGTGAAGACAGAGATGAGAGTGATGTTGCCACGAGCCGAGAAACACTAGGCCTACCAGGAAGGATCCTGCCCCAGAGGCTTCGGAGGGAGGAAGACCCTGCTGACTTTAGACTTGCGGTTTCCAGAATTGTGAGTCATCACATCTCCTTTGCTTTAAGCCATTCAGTTTGTGAAGCTTTGTTAAGGTCCCCTTAACAAAGGAGGGAACTTGCACCCCCATAAGCTCAGCAGTAAATGGGCTGGGAATGCTGAGCAGGGGATCAGGGCCAATGTTGCCCCCACAGGCGGGCACATGCGGTCACCAGTAAGAAAGGTGTAATGACATCAGCTGCAGCTCCCCTTCCTCTCCTGTGGCTGGGTTGTCACCACAGAAGGAGCAATAATGACATCTTCCCTCCAAATGGGAAACATGCCCCCAGCTGTAGTGCTGGGAGCTAGGAGCACAGGAGTGCTTTGGGAGGAGGGAGGTTGGGGCCCAAAGAGACACTTGGCTGTTCATTAAGCAGACATTCCTGCACCTAGGCTGCCAGGCTGGGTTAACTCCCTTCCCTGCCAGGAGTTTCCCTCCATTCAGGGCTGTTTTGCACCCCATGCAAACTCATCAACCTCCTGCAGTTTCTGCCAGTTGCTTTGTTGTGAGGTCGACTCCTCCTTTTGTCCCCTGTCCCTGCTCCTGCCACCTGGCTGAGAGGCCCTGGGCCAAGGCCACAGTCCCTGTGTACCTTAAACCCCCATCCCAAGCCACTGCTGACCTGGATCTTAGTTTTGTGCTCCCAGAGAGCATCCTCTGCCCTGGGGTCTCCCTGAGCCACTGCTTGACCCTATGCAAGGATGTGGCTGTGTCAGGACCCAGGTTCTCCTGGCTTCACATCACCCAGAAGGACTACCAGCATGTGAAAATCAGGCTGCCGGCACAGCCTCTAGAACGCACAGCTTAGTGAACTTTGCAAGCCTCTTGAAGGGCATCTTGACTGCAACCTAGAAGCTTCTCAACTATTAACATCCTGTTAGCTCCCTGAGCCTTTCCAGGGTGTCAGAGTCCAGCGACTTCCTCTGGCTTCACAAGTCAAATTTAGATCATGGCCACTCACCTCCCTTTGCTGGGTGAGCCTGGGCTGTGAGAGGATGCTGCTCCCCTGTCTGTATCGCTTGCCCCAAACTCCCGGCCTGCTACTCCCAGAGCCTCTCCTGATCTGCCCTTGCTGCTCGCCCAGGCCACGGTACCCTGGCAGCAGCAGAGGCCCTTGCAGCAGACTGAGTTCTGACCTCCCCCCTTCATTAGTGGGCTGTAGCCCAGGCAGGGCTCCACAGGGCGCTCCTTTGCCCAGAGCCCTCTCACTTGGGATTTCCACCTGCCTTCCACAGGCCATGGCAGACAAGATGCTCCACTTAATCTATGCTGTGTAAGAAATTATCCCAAGACATAATGGCTTAAAACACTACCAACACTTTTTTGTTGTCTACAGTTTCTGTGGGCAAGAATTTGGTAAGTGTCCAGCCAAAAGGTTCTAGCTTGGAACCTCCGTGGTTACAGTCAGACATGCCTGGACTTAAAAGAGCAAGAGCTGAAGCCTCTTTTCTAGTAGCCTCAAGGCCTTTCCATGTAGTGGCTTCTTCTGGGCTCTTTTGGGCTTCCTTACAATGTGGCTACCTCAAGGGTGTCTGGCTTCGTATGTGGTGACTAAAGGCTTCGGGAGCAAATATTTCAATGAGCAAAGCATTCTCCTTTCTGTATAGTAGTCCTGGTGTGATTTATTAATCAATTCCCCTGTGATTTATTAATCCATTCTACTATTCTCTTGTTGATGAGCATGTAGGTCATTTCACTTTGGGGCTAGTACAAATAGTGCTACTAAGAACATTCCAGGATATATTTCTGCTGCACAAATGTATACACATTTCTGTCTGGTACAAACACCGGAGCCTGCTAGGGCATATGTAGGTCTATGTTCCAGTATGTTCTTGTAGGACCCACAGGGCTGGATCCTGTGTGCTGGGGCTGTGGCAGGAGTGCTAGCAGTTGTGACAGCACAAGCAGAGCAGCCCACTGGGCAAAGCCCCAAGACCAGCCTCCACCTCGACCGCAGAAAGCTGCGTGACCCTCCAGCTATTCAACTCAGGGCAAATGGCAGCCTGGTATTCCATACCCATGACATCGAGGCCTGGGAGAGCCCCTGTGTCCCCAAGCCCTAGTTCCAGACTGTAAGCTGCTCTCACCCTGCACCTCCATGGTCCCATGTAAATTAGGAGGTAGAATCACCCCCATCAGTGCCAGGTTGTGGAATTCCCAGGCCACAATGTCCCCTCTCCTCCAGCCAGAGGAGGAGCCACAGAGTGTTGCCAATTTCCCTTTATACCAAGGGAGGACATTTGCTAAAATAAAGAACTGCCATCTGTTCTCCACATCGCTCCGCCGAGAATGGGCACAGTTACACATCTCCACACAAAGACCCGTTCTTTACGTGGGACATGTGTTGCTTTAGGAGACACTCGGCCTACAAACCCTGTTCTCATTTTGTTGCAGGCCACCAAAAACAGTCACAGGGGCACATTCCTGGCCCTTTCACTGGGTCAGAGCAGGGCTCCAAGGTCAAGGTTCCTATCAGCATTGCACAGTCAGACACAGCTGCTATTTGCTGGTTCTCAGCAGGATAGAGACCTCCGCTGGTCAAGCCCCCTCTGTTCTTGCATCAGTGTGCTCCCCCAGGCTGTGAAAGACAGTCAAGACCACCAATTTCAATAGATGAGGACCCATCAAGAGTAGATTTCCTGACCACGGGGGAGGAAAAGATGCTACCAGCATAGAGTTCATGTGCTGGCGACCTGCTCCATGGCCTCCACTAGCCTGTGAGCTCTGAGGCATTGTTTGTGTCTTCCAGAATTTACTCTTTTGACTCCGAGATCTTTCCCTCAGACTTAGAGGAGCTCACCCTCAGAGTCCCTGCCTGACATGCAGCCATGGTGCTCAGCCCTTCCTTTTGCCTTTGAGCTGAGCGCTTTTTGCCCCCTAATTTAAATGATCCTGTGATGTGATTTGTCCCATCTTCCATTTTCAGGAAAGCATTTCCTTTCTGTGTCCCTTTCCAAGACATCATTTTTCATCACATCTCAGCTGTGGGCCGCAGACTTTGAGGTTTTTTGTTTTGACAGCCTGGAAGCTTTCTTCTGGTCCTGTTATGTTCCAAGCAAGAGAGGTCATTGCCCATGTGCTCTGTGGGTGATGAGACAGGTATCAGAGTCAGCTCCTTGGGCCCTGAGAGCACAGCCTTCAGTGGGAGGAACTCAGCAAGATAGTATTTAAAATGTGGCAGTTTGGTGGGAAATTTACACCACTGAATTGGGAAAACACTACACATTGGGTCTGACCCTATTTGGCGCAGTGGGTTTCAGCCCTGGCATACACAGGAGTCATCAGGGACTGTCCTATCCACTATCTGGCCAGGGAACCTGTAGCCTTCTGATTTCAAGATCATTCTTTTTTTTTTTTTTTTTTTTTTTGAGACAGACCTCAAGCTGTCACCCTGGATAGAGTGCCGTGGCATCACAGCTCACAGCAACCTCCAATTCCTGGGCTCAAGCGAGTCTCCTGCCTCTGCCTCCCAAGTAGCTGGGACTATAGGCGCCCACCACAACACCCAGCCATTTTTTGGTTGCAGCCATCATTGTTGTTTGGCGGGCCTGGGCTGGATTTGAACCTGCCAGCTCAGGTGTACGTGGCTGGCACCTTAGCCCGCTGAGTCACAGGTGCCAAGCCCTTTTTACACTTTTTTGATCATTATAATTTAAGTGTGCTGAGGAGGTTTAACTATAGGTTCAAGTGTGCTGTGAAATAAAAAATGGTTGAAAAACACTGGTCTAGGGCATTGTTCATATTTCAGTGGGTAGCCACATACACCGAGGCCAGCTAAAACAACGATGACAACTGCAACAACAACAACAACAACAAAAATAGCCGGGCATTGTGGCAGACGCCTGTAAGTCCCAGCTACTTGGGAAGCTGAACAAGAGAATCATTTAAGCCCAAGAGTTTGAGGTTGCTGTGAGCTGTGATGCCAGGGCACTCTACTGAGGGCGACATAGTGAGACTGTCTCAAAAAAAAAGAAAAGTTAAACATAGAGTTACCTTGTGACCTATTAATTCTACTCCTAGCTATATACCCAAGAGAACTGAAAACATGTCTTGAATGAAAACTTATCTGTAAGTATTCATATCATTAATCATATAGCTAAAAGTAGAAACAACCCGAGTGTCTATCAGTTGATGAATGGATAAACAAAATACTATGTATCCATCCATACAATAGAATTTATTTTATTCTATTTTTTTAAATTTTTTTTTTTTTTTTATTGTAGAGACAGAGTCTCACTTTATTGCCCTCGGTAGAGTGCCGTGGCATCACACGGCTCACAGCAACCTCCAACTCCTGGGCTTAGGTGATTCTCTTGTCTCGGCCTCCCGAGTAGCTGGGACTACAGGTGCCCGCCACAATGCTCAGCTATTTTTCTGTTTTGCAGTTTGGCCAAGGCTGGGTTTGAACCCGCCACCTTTGGTATGTGGGGCCGGCACCCTACTCTATGAGCCACTGGTGCTGCCC
>CAUYRH010033200.1:0-57903 GCA_963574655.1 Perodicticus potto | reverse complement strand
TTTCTCCGGAGGGAGAGTGATACAGGGGTTCATGGACTAGAACCATCTTTATTGCGTGTGGCTTGATGACATTTCTGGAAAACATGAATCTGATTAGTGTAATCAATAATAGGCAAAGGTAGAACAGCGTCAGGTCAGAAGCACTTATTCAGTGATGCTAAAAGAAAAGGATAGACTACTTTTTAATACAGTTTTAAATTCTTAGAAAAATTGAGCATCTAGTATGGAGAGTTCCATATACCCATCTGCCACTGTGGATAGTTTGCCTGTTCTTAGCATCTTGCATTAGAATAATATATATACTACAAATAATAAACCATATTGATAACTTTATTTAAGAGAGAAAGTCTCCCAGGCTAGAGTGCGGTGGTATGATTATAGCTCACTGCACCCTTGAACTCTTAGGTTCAAAGATCTGCCTCTGTCAGTCTCCTAAGTAGCTAGAACTATAGGCACCTGCCACCATGCCTGTTCTTGGTACATTATCATTAACTAGAGTCCTTAATTTCATGAAGATTTACTCCTTTTGTTATATACTTCTATGGATTTTGACAAATTCACAACGACATGTATCCACCAGTGTCAGCTTCATGCCCTGAAAATCTCTCCTCTGCTCTCCCCAGAACTCTTGACAACTACTAATCTCTTCGCTGTCACTATAGGCTTGCCTTTTCTGGTTTGTCATTTACAGAAGTTAGAATCGTGCAGTAGATAGTCTTTTTCAGAGTGCCTGCTTTCATTTAACGATATGTACTTCAGAGTGTTCCATGTTTTTGTAGCTCATTTGGTTTTTTGCTGAATAACACTCCATTGTACAGATGTGCTAGAGTTAGGATATCTGTTTATTCACATTAAAGGGCATCTTGGTTGTTTTCAATTTTGGCAAATGTGAATAAAGCTGCTTTAAACGTTTGTATGTAGGTTTTGTGTGGGCATAAGTTTTCAGCTCAACTGGGTAAATACCTAGGAACATGATTGCTGGATCATATGTTAAGACTTTGTTTAGCTTTGTAATAAACTGCCAGAGCATCTTCCAAAGTGTCCCATTTTGCATCCCTGCCTGCAGTCAGAGTGAGTTCCTTTTGCTCCATATCCTCATCATCATCTGGTGGTGTCAGTTTTTGAGGTTTTATTCATTCTTGTAGGTATGTAGAGGTATCTTGTTTCAATTTGCATTCTCTAATGACATGATACTGAGCATCATTTTATTTTATTTTATTTTATTTTATTTTTTGTGGGGGAGAGACAGTCTCAAGTTGTTGCCCTGGGTAGAGTGCTGTGGCATCACAGCTCACAGCAACCTCAAACTGGGCTCAAGCGATCCCCTTGCCTCAGCCTCCTGAGTAGCTGGGACTCCCGGCACCTGCCACAACGCCCAGCTATTGCCTTGTTGCAGTTGTCATTGTTATTTAGCTGGCCAGGGCCGGGTTCAAACCCACCACCCTTGGTGTATTTGGCCAGCGCCCTGCCCACTGAGCACGGGCGCTGCCATAGGCATCATTTATATGCTTAACTTGCCATTTGTTCATCTTTTTTGGTGAGGTGTCCAACGTCCTTTGCCCATGCTTTATTTGAGCTATTATTGTTGCAGTTTTTTAAGTTGTACCTTTTATTTTTTTTTAATAAAAGTCCTTTATAAGAGATACGTTTTCAGAATATTTTCTCCCAGTCTGTAGCTTCTCTTGTCATTTAACAGTGTTTTACAGAAGGGGGTTTAAATTTGCATATTGTCAACTTTTTTCTGTCATGGGCCATGTCGTTAGCGTTGCATCTACAAACTCCTTGCTAAACCTGAGGTACCCAGATTTTCTTCTGTGGTATCTTGTAGAAGTTTTATAGTTTTTAATTTCACATTTAAATCTGTGATCCATTTTGAGTTAATTTTGTGAAAAATGTAAAGTCATTATCTAAATATTTTTGCATATGGGTATCCAGTTCTGGTACCATTTGCTGAGGGGATATCCTTCCTTCGTTGAATTGTTTCTGTTCGTTTGTCGAAGCTTAACTGGGGGGACTGTATCGTGTGGGTCTGTTTCTGAGCTATTACTGTATCTTCATAGTAGGTGTCAAGTGAGGTGGTGTCGGGTCTCAGCTTCATTCTTTTTCAGTATTGTTTGACTATTCAGAGTCTTTTGCCTTTTCATATAAACTTTAAAATCAGTTTATTGATATCCACAAAATAACTTGCCAAGATTGTGACTGTGTTGAATCTATAGATCAAGGTGGGAAAAATTAACACCTTAGTGACACTGAGTCTTCCTACCCATGAGTAGAGTCTCTTTTCATTTATTTATATATTTGACTTCTTTCCTCAAGAAATTTTCTAGTTTTCCTCATATAGGTCTTGTTTTTATGTCTTTTTAGCTTTGGTAAAATGATAAACTATGCATAATACAACATTATTTTGACCATTCAATCATGTGGATTTTTTTCACATCAAGCTCCAGCTGTTCATAACTGGTGTATAGAAAAGCAGTTTGCTTTTCCTGTGCCTGACCTTTCTGTCCGGCAACTTTGCTATAATTGCTTATTGGTTCTAGGAGGGTTGTTTTTGTGTTTGTTTTTATTCTTTGGGATTATCTACATAGATAATCGTGTCATCTATAAACCACGACTGTTATTTCTTCCTTCCCAATCTGTATGCCTCTTATTTCCCTTTCTTAATTGCCTTAGCCAGGACTTCCAGGGTGGTGGTGTGTAAGAGTAATGAGACATGTCCTTGTTACTGCGTCTTCCCCACTGGGGCAGGAATTCGTTTATTGATCTTTCACTAGCATTTAAGTCTAATCATTTTTACTTTTGTGCATTAGCACTTTACTTATGAGATAATAATATGCTTCTTGTGGTCAGAGCCCATGTCCTATTAACCAGTGCTGCTTAGTAAATATTTATCAAATTGAACTGAAAACGTTAATCACTTCAGATGAACTGTACTTTCACACAGGTGGCCACATTAGACTGTACCATTGACTCTGCTGTTGAGCTAAGGAAGTCAAGGGTTGCTTTTTAGAGGTAGCTGACCTTGATTTGATCTGTAGTTGGACATCCTAACAAGAGGAAGGACTTTCTGTTACGGAAGGGGTACAGATGAGGCAGTGGGGATGGGAAGGGAGCATTATGGTTGCCATTGCGGTTTCAGTGGGATATAAGTGACAGAGCCAGGCCCTATGAAATAAGGCTTTTGATACAAGGTTTGGTATTAGCACTGGAATTTAAATGCATACGTGTCTATTCATATACATCCAGAGTCCCGTATTTGATAGATTGTTTCTTTATGGGGTGTTGTTTAAATAAATATATTAACTCTGGAAGTTATTTTCTTATATGATGTTTCTAAAACCTTTATTCTCAGGGTCCAAGTTCGAAATATGGCAACTTTGAAAGATAGTAAGTATTTATTTCTATCAATATATGAATTACGAAAAACCTAAATTTTGCCAAATGAGATACTTAAAATTATATTGCTTTGGCCCAGTGTATAGTTGTTCTAAAATGACAAAATGAATCTGTGTTGTGCATGGGACATGAACTTGTTTTGGAAAAGACCAGTAGGAGATGGCACAAGAGAAAGTTGTGTTGATTCTGTTGTCTGTGGAATGATAATACTATAACCAGAAAAAAAATCATACTGTTTGCATGTGTATATAAAATAAATATTATGGAGTATGTGGTTGAGGCCACTTTTAATACATTTAATGAATAATATACTATTCTTATATGTTGTTATTTGCTTGTTCTAAGTAATAGCTAGTCTTGTTCTTTTATTAGTACAAGTTCTAACATTAAGACTGGTTTATAATCTGAGCAGGAATAAGACCCCATCTCTATGAAACGTAGAAAATACAGCCAGGCATGGTGGTGCCAGGTGTAGTCCCAGCTACTTGGGAGGCTGAGGCAGGAGGACCACTTGAGCCCAAGAGTTTGAGGCTGCTTTGAGCTATGGTGATGCCACTGCACTCCAGCCCAGGCAACAGGTGGAGACTGTTTAGCATCACGTTATTTATTGATGGTCTGAGTGCTAGACCAATCCTACTGTGCCCTTTAGAAAAATCTCTCAGTAAATTAAATTAAAATTCCTTTGTCTTAACACAGCACTTCTATTTTTCAGTTACCAGGCGACTAAAGTCCATCAAAAACATCCAGAAAATTACCAAGTCTATGAAAATGGTAGCAGCAGCAAAATATGCCCGCGCTGAAAGGGACCTAAAACCGGCTCGAGTATATGGAGTAGGATCTTTGGGTAAGAAAAGAGTAGTTCACAGATACAAAGAAGTATTTAACCTAAAGAAGATTACTGAGGACTTTTATTTAGTGCTCACTGTGACATTGGGTGTATTCCAGTACACACATGTACTCGTCTTCCATGGACGTACAGTTGACGTGCAGTCACAGCAGCTCTATGCAAGCAGGAGCATGCAATTACAGCAGCCTTGTGTAGGCAGGAGCGTTAGAGTCCCTGCTTCGTGCAGTCACAGCAGCTCTGTGCAGGCAGGAGCGTTACAGACCCTGCTTCGTGCAGTCACAGCAGCTCTGTGCAGGCAGGAGCATTAGAGTCCCTCTGTGCATTGCTGATGAGAAAACTGAAGCACCCTGAAGTTAAGTAACCTGTTTGAGATCACTCCACATACAGTGGGCTGAAAAGCCTCCGTGTGAACCTATATGATTGGCATCAAAGCCTGTGTATTTGCTAACCAGTTTATGTTACTGTGTTAACTTTAACAATATTCTGAAATTTTTCCTAAATTTTCCTGAATTGTTAAATATACCATCAGAAGAACTTGACAACAGTGCATTAGACACAAACACCCCTCACCCCCACCCCAGAGCCTGTCCCACCTGCCTTGTCCCAGGCAGCATTGCCTTTCATCACTTTGTGTATTTAGATTGTGCCACCTCATATTTCCTTCCTCATTTATAATTACCTGACACATTTGTCCTTGTTGGATTGTTTTATTATTAGACTCCCTTACTAGAATATTGGCTTCATTCCCATGTCCCCAGGCACCCAGAACAGTGCCTGATTAACTCACTGTAAGTACTGAATAAGTGAGAACAAGAAAGATGAGTCTCACCAACAGAATACATAAGCGGAATGTTGGAACATCAATTTAGAAAGCAAACTTTGCTTGTTTCCAAGTTGAAGATTATATATCTTTGTATTAATATTATTGGCGTTAGTGTATTTTTATTAGATACAGTATTACCTTGTGCAGTAATTTTCTTGTGCTCTTCCATATCTTTTGTTTACTTTTTCTTTTCTTCTGACATGGGGTTTCACTGTGTAGCCCAGGCAGGTCTCAAACTCTTGGGGTTGAACAATCCTCCTAGTAGTTGGCATTACAAGTGCACACCACTGCACCTATCTCATGTCTTTTTTTGTAAACATACATTTATACCATTGAGTAAAATTTTTTATATAAGAAAATAATACTGGCTCGGCGCCTGTGGCTCAGAAGGCTAAGGCTCCACCCACGTACACCTGAGCCGGCGGGTTCGAATCCAGCCCGGGCCTGCCAAACAACAATGACGGCTGCAACCAAAAAATGGCCGGGCGTTGTGGCGGGCGCCTGTAGTCCCAGCTACTTGGGAGGCGGAGGCAGGAGACTCGCTTGAGCCCAGGAATTGGAGGATGCTGTGAGCTGTGATGCCACAGCACTCTGTCCAGGGTGACAGCTTGAGGCTCTGTCTCAAAAAAAAAAAAAAAAAAGATTTCCTAGGCCACAGATGTCAAGCAAGGATTCCCTAAAACATCTTCCCCCTTCTCTGAGCTCCTGCTCACCCTTGAAGACCCAGTCTTTGTCACTCTTCTAGGGATAAACGATCACAACTTTTTCTTTGTTCCCATAGCTTTTCTGTATATCCTTATACTAAAATAAAGTAATAATTAAATATTTACACAGCTGTTCCCTCCATTCGACTATACACTCCTGAAGGGGAGGACTTTGTCAATACACAGTAGCATAGCGACTATCTTGTGATAGGCACTGAACAAACCTTTGCTGAGTTGAACTGAAATCTAAGGCTTCCAACCTTTATAACCTTTATTAACCACTGATAATCCTTGTAACCACTAATAGCAATAATTATCATTATTCTGGCTTAATTAAAGACTAGACTAGATATGCCAGCTCTATCAGTTGATTATACCTCCTACAAGAGATTACAGCATGGAGAGGCTTCACAAGTTCTTCTAACTTCACTCTGAGCTTATTTTGCTTCAAACACTGTATGAGCTCCCAGAGACGATATGTTTCTACTGATCCAGCACTGTGTAGGCACTAACATCCTCATTTCATGTGTATTTATTACTACAGTTCCCAGATACCATTCTTCCTGACTACCTGTCAGGGTCTAGCAACTAAGAGCTCAAAGGATGCAACAAATCCGTAAAATCACGTACATTTTTCTTCATTATGGGAAAACACAGGGCAGATTATATCTAACAGAACTTTGATGTAGCAGAAAAACTCAAGATATTCATACTCCAATCATGTCTGATAATAGTAATCTCAACCTCACATAGCTAAGTACCTAAATGATCTTAAAAAGGTAAGATTTATAGGTAATGTCAACTCTTCTAGCAACCCAATGAAAAATCTATTATCCTACGTCAATCTCGATGTAGGGAAGTAAGTCCAGTCTGACATAATGTGGTTGTAGTTTTTGAGAAAGATATGTTTAAACTAAACATAAAACACAGAGTAGGGGTGGCGCCTGTGGCTCAAGGAGGAGGGTGCTGGCCCCATATACCAGGGGTCATGGGTTTAAGCCTGGCCCTGGCCAAAACTGCAAAAAAAAAAAAAAAAATTGAAAAAGAAAAAAACAAAACAGAGTATCTCTATAGGTCAAAATTTGTTCCAAAGAGGAAGACACTTCCTCACATTTGAATCAGATGATTCAATCAAGTGTTTAACAATGATATTAATAGGACTAGCTTTGCTGAAAAGAGCTTAACCATAAAACACATGATCACTGAAATATGTCTAAGATTTTACACAGCCAAAGGGCCTACTGCTACTTCCTGATGAAAGACAAATGAGTCAGAGTTTCTGAGCTTTTTCATTTTTACCTTAATCTATGAATATGGATATAGGAAATAACTATAGCTATTTCCAAATCCCTTTATGTGGTAAGCAGTTAAATCATGTTTTGGTTCTTCTGTGAAATAAGAGCTCTAAGGTAAGCTCACTTTAACACTAGATCTAGACCAAAACTGTTTTCTTTTTCCAAAACCCATAAGATCAAGGAACAGTTATAAGTTTTCATTCTGTGAGTTAAAAAGTAAATTAAACTTTAATTCCAGATCTTGATTATTTGAAACTATTGGGCAGCGCCTGTGGCTCAAAGGAGTAGGGCGCTGGCCCCATATGCCGGAAGTGGCGGGTTCAAACCCAGCCCCAGACAAAAACTGCAAAAAAAAAAATGTTTTGGAATTCAGTTTTTTCCTGGCAAGATTTGGACCACTTTTCCAAGAGCCCTTTATAACCTTTCTAGCATATACATATAATGGGAGATTTGTATACAATGTACAAACATTCTACCCTGCCATACTGGGCTTTCTTAAACACAAAATAAAATACACTACATTCCAGGCCAGGCACAGAGGCTCATGCTTGTAATCCTGGCACTTGGGGAGGCCAAGGCAGGAGGACTGCTTGAGGTCAGATGTTTGAGACCAGCTTGGCCAAAAGAGTGAGACCCTATAACCACTCCCCCCCAAAAAAGGCCAGTATATCCCAAGCCACAGATACAGTGAATGAATCCTAATAGTATCACCACATAGATGCTTCCTTTGCAAAGCTAAGATTTATAAATCTCTATGGTTCAGGATAAAACAAGTGAGACTTCACTTTAATTCTACTCTCACATACACATAATAACTATATATCACCATATATGACTTTGCCACATGGGTTTTTCCTCATCTAAGCATGCCACATTATTAAATTAAACAAGTTTAGAGATGTATATATATTTGCCTATTAAATTCACATGAAGGTTCTATATATGAGTCCCCTAGTGGTTCATGATGAAGTATAGAAGCTGTATAAATTGGTGGTAAGGGTGAAGAATATTGCTTGCCCAAATTGTGTATCTGCTTACATGTGTGTATTTCAAAGAGCTATCAGGTAACATAACACAACATACAGAAAAACAAAAACATGAAATCCAGAGATACTACAAGGGTCAACAGTGAAATTTTGCTTTAATTGAGGTTTTTTGGCCTTCTTTAATTGACAGAATACCAGTTCTTTAGATAAATAGTCTCCTTTAGAGTTTAGATCTCTTCCTTTCAGCATGAGTAGAGTACTGACAAAGATAAACAAAAAAGTCATTCTGGATTAAAGGTCAGAGTGACTGATATCATTACTCAAGTCACAACAGACGTGTAACCCTTAATCATATTAAAACACATTACCTCCCTAAGGAACAGTGCATAACAAATAGATCAATTTTTCAGTTAGAACATCCAAGGAGACTAACAGACACAAAGTAAAATTCAGTGACCACATTGTAATTTTAAATT
The DNA here is from genome assembly GCA_963574655.1 of Perodicticus potto. Lineage (NCBI taxonomy): Eukaryota > Metazoa > Chordata > Mammalia > Primates > Lorisidae > Perodicticus > Perodicticus potto. The sequence continues at coordinate 49,376 of CAUYRH010033200.1, read as the reverse complement.
TTGGTGGCCTTTTTCATTCTCAATAAGAAGCACAGACTTTAAAAGAACCTAAAACAACCCACCACTCCTCTCACATACTGCAAAAGAGCCTCAAGATTGTCTAGGTTACCTATTCTAACTGAATACGAAATACCAAATTCCTTGTCTCCCATTCCATACGTCTCATAATTTGAATGCGTTTACTTTGAGGAGCTTACTGCTGGGCAGATCTTAAAGAGAAAGATACTCTATTATTATTCCTGCAAATACTAAGTTTTTGCCTGGTAAGAATGTCAAGTATTTTGAGTCATATAATTACTTTAAAGATGTTTCTGGACTCTCAAGGTTTCAGGAGTTTAATAAACCCCTAAAATTTTATGCAAAATGGTCAGTATATATGCAAATAGACATTTTGGGAGATGGGGAAGTACAAAGCATAGACCCCCTAGGACCATGCCTGGCACATCTTAGATAGTCAAAAAATACTTGAGGAAAGGTGAAAAGGAGGAAGCAGAGGGAAGGGAAAGGAAGGATGGTAGGAAGGAAAGAAGAAGAAAGAAATGAAAGAAAAGAAGAAAAATCATCACATTCTCAAAGGGGTTTGTGATCCAAAGAAGATTAAAAACTACCATTTGAAGCTATCAATATACCAGTAAATATCTTCCAACGGAAAGATAAACTCTCAATTATCTGTGGGCAGAAAACGTGGCTTTCACTTTCCTAGTAATAAATTTACACAGAGTTCTCTTTTAACCTTCCAAATTGCTTTTGTAATAACTGCCTGAACTGATAACAGGGTTAAGAAAAGAGGTGATAAGATCATGGGTCTTAGAATTTGTTAAGTTGTAGGAATTTTTACTCCTCCATGTAGCCTGAAGTCTAGGAGTAGCCTTTCGAAATTAGCATCTTCAGCCATGGAAAGGGTGAACTATACAGATCAGCATTGGCACTGCTTTGCATTAGTTTCACAGGTGATATTTTCTATCTCTACCATGAAATCAGGAATAGCGAGGAATTCTGGAAAGCTGGGAGACTTTGTAGCTCTTTTCCAATCACTCCAAACTTGGTGTTAAGCATGACGATGTTCCAGAAAGCTAGACAAAAACATCAGACATACATAAATAGATAACAATTATAGAATTAATATAAATGATTTGGGAATGTCTTGAAGCGCACTGTACATGTCTATTTCTTATCTACTTCTACTTATTTTCTGTGTTTATCTGGTACCACCAAATACAAATAAAACCTAAAATATGGTTTCTACCCACAAGGGACCTGTAATTTATTAGTCACGCCTCTGCCTTCTCAATAGCCTAGATAATTTACAACCAATTAATTAATGGTAATATACAGGGAGAGCATTAATGTTTCACAAAATGCATTCCATTATAGTGAGCAATGCTGCTTCCAAATTATGACCCGAAGATGTTCTGCAAATTTGACTTTCTTACTGTTAGATGTCGAAAGGTAGAAAGGTGGCACTAAGAACCAGGTCGAGTAGAGTTAATAGCCGAGATTTATTAAGAGCATCTGCGAGGAGATGGGCTGCCACTGGAAATGGAAAATGAGGGCAGCACGGAGTTAGGGCAAGGGGCCTCTTTCATTTTTTAAGACAGAGTCTCACTTTGTTGGTAGAGTGCCGTGGCATCACAGCTCACAGCAACCTCAAACTCTTGGCCCCAAGTGATCCTCTTGCCTCAGCCTCCCAAGTAGCTGGGACTACGGGTGCCCGCCACAATGCCCCAGCTATTTTTAAAGATGGGATCTTGCTCTTAACCAGGCTAGTCTCCAACTCCTGAGCTCAAGCCATCCACCCACCTCAGCCTCTGACAGGGCCAGGATTACGGGTGTGAGCCACTGCACCTGGCCCCAGGGGCCTGTGTTTGAGCAATTCAGATTGTGGCAAAAGTGTAGCTCAGGAGGTAGCAGGGTGTGCCATGACAGAGATCAAAGGTCCTTTGCTGGAGGCCTTGTAAAAGATGAAAGGGCCATCTGCTGGAACTCTTTTGTAACCGGGAAGGACTGTTTTTAACAGAACCAGAAAAGCAAGGAGAGCTTTATTGTGTGTTTAGTCAATATTCAGACCCACTAGAGCCAGAAAAAGACCAACAATCCAACCTGTTGGGCATTGGGACGGGACTTGGGGTCCTCCTTACACTTCTTCTACACATTGTCCCAGGAATTACAGGAAACCCTACAAGAAACATCACAGAACCTTTTAAAACTGCATAAAGGCTATCAGCCATGGTGGAAAGTCCACACTCTGGAACATTCCATAAGTAATTGCCCTGCAATATTCCAGACAGAGATGTAGGGCTTTACCCTTTGTTCTGCAGTTAGAACTCTGGACTCTCTGGTTTGGCCATTGTTCTGTATGTAGTTTGACCTTTTGCCTAATTCATTAGATATCTTGGCTCAGTTCCTCTAAATGGCTACCTCACTAAAACAGTCATGCTTATGCTAAGGGGGTATCTAAAGTTTGAAGATCTCTTTCCTGCACTTACTGCTATAACCTATTATGGTTACACCTTTTGAGTGGAGCTTTAGAAGAAATAAAATTTGCGCTTCATAAGATGTTCTATAATTGTTATCAAGAAAATGCCTACAATTATATTTTAAAACGTGAATTGTTTACTATACATCTTGTTCTAGGGAAAGGACTGCAGAGTAGATGCAAAAGCTTCTTTCTGCTAGAAAATTGACTTAAAAAATTGATTGTCAGGGCAGCGCCTGTGGCTCAGTGAGTAGGGTGCTGGCCCCATATACCAAGGGTGGCGGGTTCAAACCTGGCCCTTGCCAAACTACATCAAAAAAATAGCCGGGTGTTGTGGCGGTGCCTGTAGTCCCAGCTACTCTGGAGGCTGAGGCAAGAGGATTGCCTAAGCCCAGGAGTTGGAGGTTGCTGTGACTCCATGGCACTCTACCGAGGGCGATAAAGTGAGACTCTGTCTCTACAAAAAAAAAAAAAATTGATTGTCAAAAAAGAAGTAGAAGAGTAATTCCTTCTACTCAGGAAAAAGATTAAATTGTACAGAGTTCCATATTTTCAGCAAAAAGAACTTTTCTTCTCTGACCATGAAGAGAAAGCAGATGTCTCAACCAAAAGCCCTTCTAACTGATCTGGAAATTGAAAATGCAAAGTGTTTCTACTGCCTTACATAAAACTTTTAGTTGAGGTCAAGCTACCTTAAAAACTTTTGGTTTAAAGTATTAAAGATGTTTTAGAACAAGGATAGTTTTATTTCCAGGTTGAAGGTGGCAGGATGCAAATTGAGAAGAGTTAGTGTAATATTCTAGTCAACTTAGAAGAGGAGATCAGGGCTAAATGAAACCGTGGTTAATAAATGTCAGATTTTAAAAAGGTACCAAATTATACTTAAATATTCATTTCTTAAAATCTTTTATTAGGTTCAATTTTTTTCCAATTTCTTACACTGAGAAAAAACTTACATATAATAAATTACGTAGACCTTAAAGTGTTCTGTTCAATGAGTTTTGACAGTAACACATTTTCACGTAACCACGACTAAAACAAGACTTACATTTTTATCACTCTTCTCCAGTCAACAGCTACACCCCCACTTTCACCACCAACCCCAGCTGAGATAACCATTTTCTACCTTCTATCATCACAGGTTAGTTTTGCCTATTCCTAGACTTCCTATAAATGGGATCATATAGTATATATGCTTTTGGAGATGACTTCTTTTGATCAGCATATTTTAAAAATTCATCTGTGTTGTTGAATATATCAGTAGTTCATTTATTTTTATTGTGTAGTATTCTATTATATAGATATATATTTGGATAAAATTTGTTTTTCCGATTATTAATTGGTGGGTATCTGGGTTATTCCCAGATATTTTTGCTTCTGTGAATACAACTGTTATGAGCATTTGTGTGAAAATCTTTGTGTGGACATATGTTTTCATTCACATAAATACTTTTAGTGGTATTTGCTGGATCATATGGTAATTATATATTTAAGTTTATAAGAAATTGCCAAATAGTTCTCCAAAATGATTGTATGAGAGCTTCAGTTGCTTCACATCCAAATTAACATTCAGAACTGTGAGTCTTTTTACATTTAGATATTCCCTGCGGAATATGTGATAGTCTCATTCTTTGTTTAATTTGCACATCCATCCAATGTCCAATAAGCCCTATGAAGAAATGCCTAACACAATCTGTTATGGCAAAATACAAATTAAAACCACAATGACATATCACTTCAGAACTCCCAACTCAGCTAAAATTAAAAGGACCAACAATATCAAGAGATGGCAAGTTAACAGAGTAACTGGAACCCTTAGATATTATTGGAGAATACGTAAGTAGGCACAAAACTTTAGAAAACCATTCAGCAGTGTCTACTAAAGCAAAACAAACCACTATACTAAATCCTCATCAATTTCACTCCTAAATATAAACAGGACAAATAAGCACATATATTCACCTAAAAAATATGAGCCAGAATGTTCATGGCAACTTTATTCAGAATAACTCAAATCTGGAAATAACTAAAATATCCATAAATAGGAGCATAAATTAATAGACTATAAAATAGTGATTTAATAGAATATTACACAGAAATAAAAATCAATAATCTGTTGCTACACACAACTGGAAAGTCCCTGATGAATAATGTTAAGTACCTTCTTATATGTCTATTGGCTATCTGTATATCTTCTTTTTAAAATGTACTTCAAATATTTCGCCAATTTTTAAATTGGCTTGTTTATCTCCTTATTAACTTCTAAGTGTTATTTATATAATCCCTATATAAGTCCTATGTCAGGTATATGTACATGTTCTTAATATTTTTTCCAGTCTGTGGTTTGCCTTTTCATTTTCTTAAAGGTATCTTAAGAAGAACAGAGTTTTTAATTTGATGAAATTTTTACTTTTGGTGAGGTACAATTTATTATTTTTTCTTTTATGCTCACAAGATTCAATGTAAATGTAATGTTTGGTAATTTTACCTGTTTTTAATAAAGAGTTACATGTGTGGTTGCATCTATAAAAATTGAAAAAAAATTTATTTCATTTGCACATAAAATCTCTATAGCATAAGCCTTACTGTTAAACCACATGACCGTAGTTTAACTGGGCCATGGGAAAACAGGGACATGACCTGTCTTCATGTATCATAATTAAAATATCAAGTATGATATATGAATAAACTTCTTAAATATCAAATCACAATATCTCAATAAGAGTAAGACAAATTGAAGGGACTATCCTAAAAAGTACTTTTTAGAATTTAAAGAGTTCTATAAATAACATTTATATCGTTGTATATATGCTATACATATCACCTGATTTACATAAATAAAATTAACATTTTCCCACATTATATGTCTTTCCCAACAACTATTAAATTTCCCATGATGAAGATGTATGCCATTCTCTTAACTCACAATTACGTCTAGCACCTTTTAGGTAAATGTTACTACTCTCCACGTGAAATTAACCAGAGTAGTTCCTATGTAAGCTGCTAAAATTATTTATTGCTTTGAGTTTCTACCCAAGAACCACATAGTATTCAAGGTTTGCTTAATGCATGTTGGCTAATGCCTCCCCAAAGGAGAAAAACTAAAGAAATAGTTATGAAATTTTAGGTTAAGTTTTATTAGTTACTTTGATTAAAGAAATCCAATAAAAGCAACTTGGTGCTCACTGCAAATATTTAACTGTGCACCCTTACTGTACAGAATTAACTGCTAGAGGGGAGTTAAAAAGATACCTTGTCCTGAAGGTGCTTGCACTCTAACAGAGTAATGAGGGCAAATATTATATATGTGGTAAGTTATAAGTACAACTAGCTCAGCATTTAGCATATTATTTTGAATACACAGGGTGTCAAAAAAGTACTATTTTAAATTGCACACAAACTTATTGGACTCCCTGTATATGCTTATATGTCTGTCTTTTGTGCCAGCACAGTAAACTCTAAGAGGGAAGGGATGTATCTTATTCATTATGGAACTTCCCAAAGCCAGCACAGAATCAGTATTAACAGGCTCAATAAATACTCACACAAGTTAACACAAGAGACATACAAACAAAAGACAGGTACTTGAGTGAGATATCACAGCTAGACAGGGAGATAACCACAACATCCAGGAGGTAAACTTCAGTTGGCTTTTGAAATATAAGCAGAATTATCTGGCACAGATTGGTCAGGATGAAGGGGAGAATTCTAGGAGGAAATAAAAACATTTAAAAGTGTGGGTATAAGAACATCCTGGGAAAGTGCGTACGTAATTGTGTTTAGTTGCAAGACTAGGCAAGTGTGCAAGAGTAGCAGCAGACATGGCCAGAAAGGTAAACTATGACCTCCAATGAGTCAGCAACTATTCCCTCCTCTTCTACTTTCTGAAAGAGATGGGATGTGATATTATTCCTCCCTGAATGAATGGTATGATTTCCTCCTTTGGTAGAATTCACATTCATTCAAACTATCTGAACTTAAGAGTTTTCTTTGTTAAAAGATTTTTTAACTACGAATTCTATATCTTTAATAGGTATAAGACTATTCAGGCTACCTATTACTTCTTGAATTTTGATGATTTGTGTTTTTCAAGGAATTAGTTCATTTCATATGAGTGGTTGAATTTATAGGCATAGAATAGTTTGTAGTATTCCCTTATTATCCTTGTAATGCCTGTAGATAACACCTCCCTCATTCTTTATATTGCTAACTTGTATCTTTTTTTTTTCTTTCATAAGTATGGCTACCAGTTTAGCAGTTTTATTTACTCTTTGCAAAGAATTAGCTTTTTTTATTTAAGACAGAGCCACAAGCTGTTGCCCTGGGTAGAGTGCTGTGGCATCCCAGCTCACAGCAACCTCCAACTTCTGGGCTCAAGCGATTCTACTGCCTCCTCCCAAGTAGCTGGGACTACAGGTGCCCGCCACAACGCCCAGCTATTTTTTGGTTGCAGCCCTCATTGTGGTTTGGCGGGCCTGGGCTGGATTTGAACCCGCCAGCTCAGGTGTATGTGGCTGGCACCTTAGCTGCTTGAGCCACAGGCGCCAAGCCAAAGAATCAGCTTTTGATTTCACTGACTGTTTTTGTTTTCTATTCCATTAATTTTTGTTCTTTTATTTCCTTTCTTCTGCTTGCTTAGGGTTTAATTTGTTGTCCTTTTATTTTCTTAAGGTGGAAGTTTGAATTATTGATTTGAGACCTTCCTTCTTTTCTACTCCAAGTATCTGATGCTATAAATTTCCAAGTCCAACTTCACCTGCATCTGACATGTTGTATTTTCATTTTTATTCAGTTCAAATATTTTCTAATTTTCTTTCTTCTTTGGCATATGGGTTACTTAAGAGTACATTGTTTAACGTCCAAATATTTGGGGATGTTCCAGATGTCCTTTTGTTACTGATCTGTAATTCAATTACTTTGTGGTCCAAGAGCATACTCTGCTATGATTTCAACTCTTTAAAAATCTGTAAGGTTTGGGTGGTGCCTGTGGCTCAGTGGGCAGGACACCAGCTCCATATATGGAGGGTGGTGGGTTCAAACCCGGCCCTAGCCAAACTGTAACAAAAAAATAACCAGGCATTGTGGCGGGTGCCTGTAGTCTGAGCTACTCGGGAGGCTGAGGCAAGAGAATCACCTAAGCCCAGGAGTTGGATTTTTGGTTGTTGGAGGTTGCTGTGAGCTGTGTGACGCCACAGCACTCTTCCAAGGGCAATAAAGAGAGACTCTGTCTCTACAAAAAAAAAAAAAAAAAAAGTTGTAAGGTTTGCTTTATGACCCATGACAGTTTATCTTGGTCAATGTTTCACGTGCACATGAGACGAATGTGCATTCTGCTGCTGTTGGGTGGAATGTTACATATAAATGTCAATTGTGTAGAGTTAGTTGATACTGTTGTTCACGTCTTTTTTTCCCTTGCTGTTTTTCAGTCTCTTGCTCTGTGAGTTACAGAAAGTAGAGTACTGAAGTCTCCAAGTGTAACTGCAGATTAAAGATAGTTTCTCTTTTTAGTCCTGTCAATTTGTGCTTCACTCATTTTAAAGCTTTGTAGCTAGGTGCACACACATTAATATTACTATGCCTTTCAGATGAATTGACCATTGTATCTTTATGCAGTGTCCCTTCTTATCTCTGGTAATTTTTTTTGTTCTGATTTGTACTCTGACTGAAATTAATCTACTCCATTTTTTTTTTTGCAGTTTTTATGGTTTTATTTAAACATAAGTAAAATGTGCACGTGAGCTGTCTATTCATTTTCTTCACTGCAAAGCCTGGCATTGGGATTGGTACTCAATGGCTTTGCAGTTCTTGGAGGAAATAAACGTGAGCAATCTCTGCACACTGAGATTGGTTGTGCATCAACAGCACTTCCAGTTCCTTGGCATTATGGACAAAGAACTTCCAGAAACCATCAGACAGCACATGTTTTGTTTCTTGTTGCTCCCATAACCAGTGTTGGGCATCAAGATCTGGCCCTTGAATCTTCTCTGAACCCTGTTGTCAATACCTCTGGGGTTTCTACCAGTTATGCTTAATTTTGACATATCAGTCTAACTGATGCCAGATAAACTTCTTGGTTCTTTCCAATGATCTTCAGCTTCACAAGGGTCTGAGGACAGCCATGATTCAGAATAGAAGATGGCTGCCACCTCCATAGGTAGTGCCAAGGAAGAGAGCAGCTTTCTTTTCATTAGTGTTTGCATGGTATATCTTTCTCCATCCTTTTACTTTTAACTTACTTATATCATTACATTTAAAGTGGGTTTCTTGTATAAAGCATATAGTTGGGTCATGCCTTTTAAATCAAATCTGACAATCTCTGCCCCTGTAGTATAATGAGAGCATATACATTTAATATAATTATTGATATGGTTGAATTTAGATCTATCATTTTATTTTTTACCTTTGCTATTACCTCCTTTTTTCTTCTGGATTGTTTGCATTTTTTAATGTTCTATTTTATCTATTGGCTGTCTCTATTTCTTTTTAGTGGTGGTTCTAGGAATTACAATATACATTCTTTACCTTTCACAGTTCTACTTAATTTTACCACTTCAAACAAAATGTAAAGGTTTTACAACTATATAGGTCCCTTTACCCACCCTCTTGTTACAGTTGTCACACGTATCACATCCATATACACTGAACACCCTCCTGACAATGTCCTAACTTTTGCTTTCCACAAGTCACAGGAACTCAAGAGGTGAAAAAAAAGTCTATTACAATTATTTATATATTTACTATTTCTGTTGTTCTTCCCTTACTTCATCCTGCAGTTCCAACTTCCCCTTGAAATTTCCCTTCAGTCTGAAGAACTTCAAAAGAAGCGTTTATTCTAGAGCAGGTCTTCTGGCAAAGAATTCTTTCTAAATTCCTTTGAAAAGTTTTAAATTCACTTTCATTCCTAAGATATTTTTGCTGGATAGAATTCTAGGTTAATAGTTCTTTTACGTCAGAACTTTAAAATATTCCATTGTCTTCTGGCCTCCATGGTTTCTGATAAGAAATCTGTAATCATTCAAAACCTAGTTCTCCTATATATAAGGTATTGTGTTTCTCTGGTTGTTTTCAAGATTCTACTTTTTAATCTTTGTTTTAAGCAGTTTGATTATGATTAAATGTCATATCATAGCAATAGTTTTCTTTGCGTTTATCTTTTAGGGGATTCAATGAGTTTCTGAAATCTATCTGTTTCTTTTACCAGATTTAGAAAGTTTTCAATCATCATTTTTTTCTAATATTTTTTCTACATCAGTCTTTTTCTCCTCTTATTAGACTTCAAAGACACAAATAGAGTCTTTTTGATATTGCCCCAAAGGCTTCTAGAGCTCGGTCCAATTTTTTCTTTTTTTTTTTGAGACACAGTCTTACTCTATAGCCCTGGGCAGAGTGCCGTGGTCATCAGACTAATAGCAACTTCAAACTCTTGGGCTTGAAAAGTCCTCCTGCCTCAGCCTCTCGAGTAGCTAGGACTACAGGCATGCACACTATATCCAGCTAGTTTTTCTATTTTTAGTAGAGACAGGATCTTGACCTTGCTTTTGCTCGGGCCGGTCAGAAACTCCTGGACTCAAGCAATCCACCTGCCTCAGCCTCCCAGAATGCTAGGATTACCCGTGTGAGCCACCACACATGGCCCTCTGTCCAATTTTTAAAAATCTTTTCACTTTATATTCTTCAGGTTTAAAAACTTCTAATGATCTATCTGCAGGTTCATTGACCCTTCTTTCCTCTGTCATTTGCATTCTGCTTTCAATGAATAGTATATTATTTAGTTCCAAATTTTCCATTTGGTTCCTTTTTATACTTATTTCTATGCTGAGGATTTTTATCTTTCCATTTATTTCAAAGGTATTCAGTTTTACTTCACAGAGCATGGTAATGCTGGTCCCAAACATCTGATTTCAAGTGACCCTCCTGCATCCCTCTCAGAGTGCTAGAATTACAAACATGAGCTACTGTGCCTGGCCTCAATGTCATTGTCTTATAATTCTAACATCCAGAACACCTCAGTGTAGCCATCTGTTTGTTCATCGACTTTTCCCCTGAGAGCTAGACATATTGTTCTGGTTCATTTTAAAATTAGTAACTCTGGATTGTATCCTGGACATTTTGATTATGTTGTGAGACTCAGGTTCCTCTTAAAATCTTCGAAAGAATATTGATTTGGTTTGAGAAGGTAATTTATTTGGTTAGGTTTACATTAGAAGCTCGTCTTGCCATCTGCGGGCCATGGCTCCCATGTCAGTTCCATTTTCAAAGCTGTTTGGATCTGCCCCTTAGTCTGGAATTTGAAACAGTGGTTTATATTGCAGATTATTCTCAGAGCTGCTGCTCTATTTCTTTGGTTTTGTTACATGTATGTAGCTCACGGGTGAACCCAGAACTTGTGTGAGTTCATACACAGAACTGGAGTATCCTTCTCTAGCTCCCACCCCTAAATCCTCCCTTACTCTCCAGTTCTCAGGAGCTCCTTTTTTCCAGTCTTTAGGCTAGAAAATCTTAGCCCCTCACACCATCAGGAAGTCAGTGCAGCAAGAGAAATGAAAGATAAAAATATGTAACAGGATTTCCCTCACCCTCTTCAGATCACAGGGGCCCTTATTCTCATTCTTCTAAAAAGCAGAGACAGGCTTTTTCTTGAGATTTTAGGGGCCTGTGCCACCGCCATCACCACCACACTGGCAGTTCAGCTTTGCACTGCAACTGGCTTCTGAGTGGGCATAGACGAGAAAAAGAGAGGGGGAAAGAGAGGGGGAAAGGGAGGGGAGAAGGCGTCTCCCTCTATGTGGCTCACAGGAGTCTATTTCCCTAGTCTCGAGGTTAGAAAGAAGGGTTTCTCCCAGTTTCGTTGTTTTTGTCCAGTTCTGTAGCATAGCCCACTCTTGGGTCAAAGCTAGTAGATACAGGAGGAAAGACTAAAGCCAGGAAACTCACCACCATACCAGTTTTTCTTCACCTTCTGACTGCCCTCCCCAATAGGCTTGTTATTTACATCCAGAGCCCTCAGTTAACTGCTTCTGTAATTTGTACAGAACTTTTACTTGTAACCAGTGGGAGAAATACATTGTAGTGAACTCACCCTAGAAGTTTCGGATGATGCCAGAAGTTCAACCCCTTTTTGCTATGAGAGGTTATAAAACACCCCAATTAACACATACTGAAAGCCTGAACTGGAAGGCAAGTGGGCAAGGGAAGGAGGAGAGAGCCATAAAAGCACTCTATTCCTGAGAATTAGCAAATGGCTGTGAAGACTTCAGTTTACTTTACAAAAGACAACTTACAGGGTTCCTAACTTTACAAATGATTTGTCAGTATAAGTAGGTACTAGAAGTTCTCTGCCCTGCTGCTGAAAAGATATACTCTTGGAGTCTATGTAGTTTTACTCTTAAATAAATTTTCTTCCGGAAAGAATGCTATGTGTGCTAGTGTTACATTTCATGTGTATATGTTTATTTTTTTGGTGCACACTGAGCTTAAAAGACTTTTGCTAGTTGACTTAGAAACCTAACCACCAATAAAATGATTTTTGAGAGAAAGCTTTTTGATCTCAATTATATTTTTAACTTTTATCAAAATGAGACATGTACATAATTTTAAAAGTTAAATAATACTATAAAGTTTATAACAACAAATAACAGAATTCTTCTCTAGCCATTCCACTCTTAATTACTGCTCTCTAAAAGTAATCTTAATTGTATCTATGACAGTTATTTCTGCTCTCTACTTCTCATCCAACTTTTCTTCTGGTAGTTAAATCTCTTTTTCCATATGTTATGTATGCACTACTTCTTGATTTATTTATTTATTTTTTTGAGACAGAGTCTCCCTATGTTGCCCTCAGTAGGGTGCTATGGCGTCACAGTTCACAGCAACCTCAAACTCTTGGGCTTAAGCGATTCTCTTGCCTCGGCCTCCCATGTAGCTGGGACTACAGGCCCCCGCTACAACGCCTGACTAATTTTTTTCTTTTGTTGTTGTACTTGTCGTTGTTCAGCTGGCCTGGGCTGAGTTCGAATCAGCACTGTAACCACTGTGCTATGAGCGCCGAGCCTACTTCTCGATTTTAAACTGACTGAAGAGGATTTAGTTCTTACAATACAAATTCTCCCTTTCTCTCTCTCTCTTGTCTCTCACATACACACGCACTCTGTCCCACCCTTCTAATTTATTTATCACCCTCACATATTGTTTTTATAACTTAACTAGTACTATGATCTGCAGTGCCACGTGGTGCACTATGTTTACATCTCCTTTCTTGTACAATATTTTGTTTTCCTAGGAATTAAGAAGTAGCTTCTTTTGTTGTGTCCCCCCCTTAGTTTTCAGTACTCCTTATATCATCATCAAACTCTGTTAAGAGTAACAGAAATATCCTAATGGATTCAAAGTATCAGTTGTATATTTTTTCTTAAATGCCATGCCTGCATCCTTCGTCCTTTGACTTTCTTTACACTGACTGATGTCTAGCTGCACATGCGCTATCCAGTTGTACAGGGGTCATTATGAGACTCTTCTGCACCACTGCTCTTGAGACTCCTTTACCTCCATCCTGTGTTTGGACCTCCTTCCTGGCTGGTTTACATATTATCTACATTAGGCCAAATTATGCTACAGCAACAAATGACCCCAAGATTTGAATGGCTTACAATGACAAAGGTTTATTTCTTGTACATAATGCATGTCCATCATGGGTCACTTTTACCTCTATGCCATATTATCTTTGTTTTAGAACCCAGACTGACAGAGCAGCCTCTTCCTAGAACACTGCTGGTCACCATGGCACAGGGAAAAGAGGCACAGTGAATCCTGAGCTGGTTCTTAAAATATCTTTTCAAAAATGACACATCTCACTTTCACCCACAGTTCACTGTCCAGAGCAATTCATGTAGCCGTGAACTTACATTCCAGAGGGTGAGTACATAATATTATTCTGGAGAGCAGGCAAGTGGGGAGAAGAACCAAATCATGTATCAAGTCTAACATCAAGAAAGTAGAAATATGTAATCTTCTGCAGGGAGGCAAAGTTAATGGTTAGGAACAATAAGGACATCACAGCATGTCTTTTCTTTTATGCTTAGTCCACCTTTTCCATGAATTGCTTTCTCTACTCTCATGGAGTTATGTCTTTTTTTTTTTTTTGAGACAGAGCCTTAAGCTGCCACCCTGGATAGAGTGCTGTGGCATCACAGCTCACAGCAACCTCCAATTCCTGGGCTCAAGTGAGGCTCCTGCCTCTGCCTCCCAAGTAGCTGGGACCATAGGCGCCCGCCACAACGCCTGGCTATTTTTTTGGTTGCAGCCGTCACTGTTGTTTGGCGGGCCGGGCTGGATTCGAACCCGCCAGCTCAGGTGTATGTGGCTGGTGCCTTAGCCCGTTGAGCCACAGGCGCCGAGCCTCTTTTTTTTATTTCTTTACTGTCATTTCAACAGCTTTCAGGAGAACCACAGGAGTGTGCCCCATCTGCCATGTTTAACCAAAAGTTCACCAACTAATCACTTTAAAAGGGAACTTTTAGAACATGGCCTATTTATGAGATAGGGACCATCTGTAATAATCATTTTCATTATTGATAGCTTTTTCCCCCAGATCCTACAAATGGCAATAAAGGACTTAAATTGTCCTTGTATTCTTTCTGAATACAAAACCACCCAATATACTAATATCCCTTTTAAACTTAGGTGGAGTTTTTGAAAATAGCTTTGATCCTAAATATCTGGATTGTGTCTTTTCTGATTTGGTCTAAACTCTAAGCTTATGTTTGCAATGAAATCAAGTATCTAAAAAGAATTTCATTCTAACCATGTAATCATCAACAATATCGTAATACATATATTCAACATGTTAGTTTAGCTCTGAAATCTTCCTGTCATTGTATCTGTAACTTATCTTAAGTATAGTATTTGGGAAAATGTTATCTCTAAAATATATTTCCGTATGCTAAAAATCTGATTTAGTTGTGAAATGGAAAACACAGTAAACGGTTAATATAGGGAAATAATATAAAGGAAGTGGTCAAATTCAGCTTGTTAAATTTGTTTTTATTTGATTAGTTTCATTTGATCTCCTCTCTAATAACTAAGATACACTTGAATCTCAACTCTAAAAAGAAACTTGCTTTTTTAACCTTGGAGTATACATAAAAAAGATTAAGTATTTCTTAAAAAGTAACCTTTGCTCAAATGCATTATTCCCTGCTAGTACTTCACTGCTTGGGCCTGGGCCTGGGCCTGGGCCTAAAGTTAGGCTTTCTTAGTTAAAAGGGTGTTTCCATCTCAAAATAGTCATGGACCATGATATATCACATAATCCCTTTAAATTCAGTATCCTCATTTATAAAACAGGAATAACAGTATTTGTAAGAAAAAGTTACGAGAATTAAATGTGATGACACCTATAAAACCATAATACAGTGCCTAGAAGAAAGCAAATGCTCAGTACATGTTTGCTGAATAAATGCAAGATTGGATTGTTTGCCCTAACTTTAACAGCTAACTTAGTAAAGCTTATACAAGTCAAATTCCATGACAACAAACTTTAACACTGTAGTCCCTTTTCTGTGATAAAATAATCTGTTTTGTGTTTGATTACATTCAGATTTACTTATCAAGCATCTTTTTTTGGCTAGTTAAACAAAGAAAACTTGAGATTTTTGTTCTCTTCTAAATTCCTAAATTCATCCAATTCTACAAAGGGGAAATTATATCCTTAGACACTGTTTTGTTCTGTTTTTTTAACCTAATGCACCTGGAAAACTCTGAGAAAACTCACATAAATGTATATCAACTCTATACATTATATATATATAATATCTGTATATCATTTCTGTCTCCCTGAAATGCCCAAATATGGTCTATGACACATATAGACGAATGTGAAATGCCAAGACCATATAAAGATTCTTCATTAGACAGATCTTGAGGGAACACAGCTTTCTTAAAAGGCTGAGTAAAGCGGAGTTCCTTGTCCAAAGAATCATATTCTATGTCATCAAAGAATATGTAAACCAAATGCAATTATTATATATGTACATTTTATAAAAATATTTAAAAGGTATCTGAGACTGACAGCATCTGTGGTAAACTTTTCTGTGTATTTCTGATGCCAGGTATTGAAATACTTTTGTAAATAAATAAGGAAAGACCACATGATTTTACTGCAAAGGTAATCAGTATCAGAAACTAAGGGGCGGGGGGTGGAAATGAACCCAGACGAGTAAATGATCCATTCCATTCCATTCTTTATTGTTCAACTGATTTCATTTCTTTTTTATGGTAATTCAATTTGCATTTATGTTTAATAGTAGAGAGAAAAACACAGGTAGTGTAGAAAAAACAATGGAACTGGAATTAGAATCTGTGGGTTTGTTCACTGCCTGCTACCTCACTAGTCTCAGTTTTCTCATCTGCAAAATGGCAGTAAAAATGTACTACTAAGTTATGAATACTAAATACAGTAAAATAAATTTAAATGATTATTAAATATAGAAAAACAAATAAATGAAACTATTAACAGTAGCATTCAGGAGAACTCCAATCTAAGGTGAACTACAAATGTGAGCCATTTATGCAATTTTATATTAAAAAATACAAAGAAGCAGGTGAAATTAATTTTAATATATTTTATTTAACCCAGTATATCCAAAATATAATCGCAACATGTTAATCAATATAAAATTGAGTTTTTTAAACATTCTTTTCCTTTTTGTACTAAGTCTTTCAACATCTGTGTATATTTTAAACTCACAGCACAGCTCAATTCAGACTAGTCATATTTCAAGTGCTCAACAGCCATCCCGGCCAACATATGTCCTGAGGCTTAGTATATGTTTCTTAGATCTAAATAGTATTTCCTATCAGGACTTAGGAAAGTTATTTTAAAATCCTTACTTATTAAAGACACCTTGTATTTTTATATTCTGGTGTATTACTTGATGTAATATACAATCGGAATTTATTTATTTATTTATTTCGAGATAAAATTTCACTTTGTCGCCCTCGGTACAGTGCTGTGGCATCACAGCTCACAGCAACCTCAAACTCCTGGGCTCAGGTGATTCTCTTGCCTCACCTCCCGAGTAGCTGGGACTACAGGTGCCCGCCACAACGCCCGGCTATTTTTCTTTTAGAGATGGGGTCTCGCTCTGGCTCACGCTGGTCTTGAACCTGTGAGCTCAGGCAATCCACCCATCTCGGCCTCCCAAGAGTGTTAGGATTACAGGCAAGAGCCACTGCGCCCAGCCCACAACAGGAATTTAAAATAAAGTATTATCTATACTGACTAATCCAAGTATCTTACCAATAAAAGCAATCAAAAATAATTATCATGGATCACTAATATTCATTTATTCTGTATTTTTATGTTTTTTAAAATTAGGATTTCAATTATATATTAATTTGACATAGAATCTAATAATCTCAAAAAAGAAAATAAGGTTTAACACAACTATAAAGCATACAAACAATTCAAACTATAAGCTATAACTGATAAAGTATACCTTCCAGCAAAGAAACAGGAAGAGAAAACAGAATATTCCTCTATATTGTAAAACTTTTCATTTCATAGGACCTACCATTTTAAGTCATTTTACAAGTTTAATTTTTTTCTCTCATAAAAATTTAACTATATTCTCTAGATAGGATGGCTACCTATCATGACAACTTAATTATACAAATAAAAGTAAACACGCATTAAATATGATGCTATATTTACTTCAAACTAATTCGTTGTAGTTAAAATGTCAAATATTATTTATATTGCATCCATTATTGAATATGCACTGAATAGTATACAGAAGGCAAATTCTTGTTATATTGAGCTCAAAGCGTAGCATGGAAACAATGCAGAAAACATTTCTTAACTGCAAGGTCTTCTGAAAGCTCTCCACAAAGCACAGGTGCATGTGTCCCACACACATGTACAGATTGAGTAGTATGTTGTTGTTTTCTGTGTATAGAGAAGCCCCCCAAATTGATATATTTTCATCATTCTTTCTCTGGGCTGCCCAACAGTCCGGCACAAGTTGTCAGAAAAAGTATGAGAGTAAAATAGAGATAGAATACTAGGTGACTGCTACCTCATTTCAGGACAACAAGGACCATTTAGTTACCTACTGTGACTTCAGCATTACAGAGGATTATTAAATTCTTAATGACAAAAAGAAATCCTTTGGATTTTGATTTTTCATTTTCTTTGTATTCAAAGACAACACTTTTAGAATATAGGCGCTTGCTCTCTAACAGTTTACCAGTACATTCAGCCAAAAGAGATTCATAAGGAAAAAGTGCTACTAAATGAATCATTAACTCTATGTTCAGTGGTACCACCTGTATCCTTCTGCAGTTTCCTGACCAAGAATTTACCTCATCCAGACCTGCTTAGGCTTAAAATCAATGATAGGTTCATACTACAAATTGGTGAAGCTGCAGAAGATAGGGTTTAAAGACCTATCATATTCATATTCTCTTCAACTTTTCCAAAGAAGAAGCTATTCCCTTAATTAGGCATGCAATTCCCAAACTAACATAGAGTCACGCTACTAAACACAAACACAAAGGCAGACACTCTCACAAGTATAAATACTGGCCCACACTTCAGAGGTAACACTACCCAATGGATTAAGAAAGACTCACATCTGGCATTTCTGTAGAGAAGGAAAGGGTCCTGGAGTTGGAAATCCAGGTCTTTAGTAATGGGCTCTGTCCTATTTTCCATGCTTAGCCTATTCATAATGGTGAATCCATGCTTTGGAGAAGCAGACCTAAAAATCACAAGAGGTTGGGGGAAATCAAAAGACAATTTGCTCAGTATACTACAGTTCCAGTTAACTGTATTCCGATGTGTCTCTCAACCTTTTTGTGTATACACACACACACACTCAAACGCAGACTGTACACAGTATCTCTTTTACCATGGGAATCATTTATGTTCTCCTTCATAGGCAGTACAGTCTGATTGTCATAACAATTCCTTTGGTAACATACTTCTTTAACTATTTGTGTAAGTGTATGTATTTTATTTCCCTATCTAGGTTATAAATTCCTTTAAGGCAGAGATGGTAACTACTTTTTAAAATGTTACTGAGAGATACTTTTAAAGAATTTGGGCAGTTAACATAGAGCGTATGTCATAATTATAAAAGAAAATGTTAATGTTGGTCTAAAACTGAAAGCTGCAATGTCTCTTAAGAAATGAAGCAACTCTGGCCAATAAACTTGTGAGGAGATATGTATGAACAAAAAGTTTACTTAACAGTGCAAAGGGTAGATATTTTATTTCCTTCAATATAGGGAAAACAGCTTCATGTACAAACTACTATCAGGTTTTTCTCCATAAAAATATGGCAGTTAATGACTTTGTCTTTTCATTTCTTTCAACAAGCCCTGAATGCCTCCTCTGCCAGGCAGCAAGAATTCAATAATTACACAGAGTATAAACTCTAACAACTACATGTGCAGTTGTCTACCCTTGAGGGACAGCCATATCGTCATTCAGCTGTGGGACTTCGGGTGACAAATGAAACATCATACACACCACCACTTACACGCTGAAACGGAAGCAAGCAAAATTCATTTATTTACTTTAAACTAGGGTGCTAGGGCTGGTATTAACAAACCCATGGAAATGTTACGAGCAATAGGAAGAAAAGGTGTTTGGTTATATCTTAGTTTTACTTGACCTCTAAATATCTGATGTGAATAAAGAAGTTAAATACAGCTACGCTACCACTAACAGGATTTTCTTTTGGGACCTCCAATTTTAAAATTGACAGGAGGCGATCCTTGTCTGCCTTATTTTACAAGGAGGTAAAATAGTGGTAGGCATATCACAAATACCAGAAATAATCACGGTAATCATTTCAGTTTAAACTCAGAGGAAGAATGAAAGCATACTCCTGAAGAGCTCTGTTAGAGGGCCCTCTTTAAGTGCCAAGTTCAGAAATCACCAGTGGGTGTCTCTATGAATTCTTTATTACAGAAAGGAAAACATGGGAGGAAATAAAGAAATAATTTTTTAAATGAGATTAAGTGTTTTTATACAAGAAGCAGAATTTGATTCTTCACATATTTCATTATCACAATTTGATATCACCTCTTTAATAGTATGGGTATATACTGTCTCACAATTTATAAAACAGGCCCAGGGGATAAATAGGTCAAGTGCCCTAAAGCAACTTCTGAAGAGAAGTCAAACTATATCACTGGCAAGGCCATTACCTGTACCAAAAGCTCCCTTCTGATTTTACGTGCCTTCTGCCATTCTCTTTGAAGAAAGACTTTATTTAACACACTCGAATCTGGTGGGGGTTTATGCGGGAGAGGAGGAAGGCCTTTTCTTGAGGAGTTAGATTTAGGGAAGAGATTAAAAGTTAGGAATGGATTATTTTTCTCAATTTAATCATTTGTTTGACTAACAGTTTCATTAATTACTTGGAGTATATTAAGAAACACCTGAAAATGTAAACTTACATTCGTTTTGGGCTCAAAAGGGAAAATAGTATTTGTATAATTGTTACTCTTCCGTATCTTAAAAAAAGTCATTAAAAGTCCCTAAAAACAATCATTAATACATATTAATACGTCTTTTCTTTCACTTCTCAAAAGCAATACTTGTTGTGAGAAATTAATGAGAATGCATTCCCAGTGCTTGGCACATAGTAGCGTTCAAATGCTTGGTTTCCTTTTTACACCTTGAGATTCTCAAGAGCAGTCATACTGCACTAAACCAACTCGCTCTGTGACATGCTCTGGAGCTTTGGATGTTTGGGAAGATAATGTAAACTAGCACGCCAGTGGTGCTCCCACTGTTTTCCTGAGACTCGGAAGAATCTGACCCTCTTGTCCCCAGGTCCGCTGGCCTCACCATCCATTCCCTTCCTTCCCATTCCACTGCTGCCTTCACTAGACCAGACCTCCCTTCCTCACTTCTAACTTCCATCATTCTTGCATTGTGCCCACAGCAAGCCTCTCTGTCTTGTTCTAGCCCTGCTTTTATCTTTCAAGCTAACTCTTCTTTGCATCCTTGTGAGTCCTAAAACTCAACCATTCACCCTTATCAGTTTCCTCTTCATATTCACAGAGAACACTCTCTCTCATGGTTTCAACTAACAAATCACTCCAAACTCTACCTCCATCACCACCCCTCCCCTTTGTCGGTAGATACCTCTACTTGAATGTCCTGCTACTACTTCAAAATATAATGAAGACTTATCTTCAAACCAGATTGTTTACTTCCTTACCAGCATTCTATGAATATTTTTGTCATTCTCTCCGTCTTCCATATTCAAAATATTATTTTTTAATTTCACCATTCCTCTATACCTGCAGTCTTTCAATGCCCTTTCCGTTTTAACTTCTATCCTTCAGTCCAGATTGAACATCTACTCTATTGCAATAATCTTTCTGAGTGTGTTCCAGAACCAAGGTATCCTCATAAGGTTAAGATGCTATCTTGCCCTATATGCTTTCTCATAACACTGTCACCTCACTGTTCATAAGCTGTCCATGACCCCCTACTGCTAAGAAATAAATCTCAAAATCCTTAGTCTACCATTCCAAGCCATTAAATCTCCTTACCCTTGTTAACCAATATAAACCAACATAAATACTCTGCACCTGAGTCGTTTTCCTAAGTGTTCCTTTAACACAGGACAGTCTAGGCCTCTGTCCCACCTCGCCTCCGGGCAAGGTTAAATTTTACCTATTCCTGAGGCCCAACTCAAGACCCTTCATTCTATAAAGCCTTCCACAAGCATAGCAGTGCACTCATTGCCTATAACCTATCCATTGGCACTTAGGATAGTCTATCCTGAATGACGGTTTATTTTAAATGGGAATATATGTATAAAGAAAATATACTTGTGTGTATGTATTTCCTGTCTCCCCAATGAAACTGTTACCCCTATATACACTAGGCCTGTGTATTTCATCTTTGTCCCTCCCTGCAGGTGATGGGCTTTAGCTATGCCATTTAATGCGAATGTTTATGTGAATAAAAAGTTCAGATATTGGGCCAATAAATATACTATATTCCTCTGCATGTACTTGGAATGTTAACAATATCTAATAAAAGAAATTACTAAAAAAAAAAAAATGAGTTTTTAAAATCTATCTTAAAACATCTTCTATTAACTAGACAATGCAAGGCTAAAAGACATCTTCAATTTTGGACAGTGTGTTTTTTTTTAAACAATCAAGGGTAGGGAGAAGGGTAATCAATAAAACCTTTTTCCAAATATTGATTAAATAATATTCTTCATAGTGTTCTTCTAGCTCTTCACCAATGCATTATATTCAAGAATTCTGTATCTTGCATTTGAATCAAGGCATAAATATTTAACACTATTTTAAATAGAGCACAAAGATTTAAGATCATTGACAGTGAAGTTTAAATAATACTCGCAAACTAGTATTCTTCAGAGCATACCAGGGGACATTATTTAGTATTTCCTTCCTGTGTCAACTAATAATTTCAATCTAAGATTTAGTTCTTTTACTTCTTGAAATAAAACTGCACTTGAAGACTGACACAAGTGAGTTAAAACACTATTTCAAAGATTGTCAGTTTCTTTATAAAAGTCAAATACTCTTACCTTGTATAAACAAACAAGGTTCCTTCCACATCAGTCTTCTCCTAAAAAATAAAAACACACAACATATGTATATACTCTTCATTCATAGAGGGAGAGAACATAAACTTCTTATAAAATAGAACAGGAATTATATCTAACTTCAAGTAGATGATAAACAGCAATGGGCCAAATATATACAACATGAGGAGTTATTCTGAGGAAAAGGAGAAAGCGGGTTCTACACCATAATTGCAGCTCTGCTGATTAAGCAACAGGAAGCAGTCTTTCTTTTGTCATTTACAAAATAAACCATCATTATCTCTCTTCACCAACTACAAGGACAGCAACAAATCTCAACAATGAGAAAATAAGTGTGCTCCATGGATTTCATTAGAAAGAAGAGAAAATAGTAAGCATGCTGCCTTTTCCTGCATCCACCAACTTGGGTACGCGGCAAGCAGAAGAAATCACTTGAGCCTGCATTTCATTATCCTGCACTTTGTTTCTCAGGTTCGTTTTCTCTTGCTATATCCTGTCACTCAGGAAAGCGGATCATGCCAGTAACTCTACTTTGACAGCTGGGTAGAGAGGACAATGACGCTACAGGGTTCTCAGATGAATCTATCACCTACTCAGTGTGGGATATTCAGAGTCAAGTTCTGACCCAAGATCTTCGAAATAAAGTTAGAAGTATTACCAAGTTAGGACTCAAAATTGTCAGAGAAAATCTGGGGGAGGTAGTAAACTAAAAATAGTTCAGTTAGTTCATCTGGCATTTCTTTTTTATTTCCCCAAAGGCAGGAACACTGGCACTGATGACAATGTTCATCAATACTATGCACACACTTATACATATATTACATACATACGTTTGTATCTGTTTAACTACTATTCAGACTGCTACAATTCAAAATTTTAAATGTACTGGTGTTATTTACATGGTTTAATTTCAATGTTCTATTTAAATTCTTAATATTTTATCAATATTTATTACCATAATCATTCAGAATTTAAGTACTCTAATTTTGGTTAAAAATACACTCTTTAAGGACAAACGTGTAACATTAAAATAATTTTTAAAAGGCACAGAAAAAATGAGAAGCATGATCCTCTCACATACTCATGTAATTTCAGCAAATTTCTTGTTCATTTTAGTTCAGTGGGTCTCACGATGGGGTTCTGAAATCAGCAGCATCAGCATCACTTGGAACTTGTTAGAAATGCAAATTCTTGGTCTCCTGCCCAACTGAATCTGAAACTTGAAGGTGGTGCCCAACAATCTGTTTTTATTAAGCCGTCCAGGTGATTCTGATATGTGCTAGTTTGAGAACCATTGCCTTAGTTCAGGAACATATTCTCTGTACATGAAATTATATTAGGAGTCATGAAAACAAAATCTACTATGGCACAAATCATATCAAACTATCAGCAAACATTGTTTTTCAGGAGTAAATAACTATGAAAAACATCATTACTTAGTAAACAAATTTTTAACCTTGAGAGGTTTATTATAGACCTATGCAATTAGAAATAAAGAATTTACAACAGTTAAAATAATTTTGGCCAGTTCTTTCTCTAACACATAAGCATAATTAGGAAAGGCAAGGAGTTGGTGCTTAAACTGGATTTACTATGAAGTCTGCATAAATCACTCCAATGTACTGTGAAAAGTATCCTCATTTCTCAAATGTGGCCCATCTGCCACTGTACTTTGAAAAATATTTTGAGGCAAAATGAAAAAAACACATACAGAAACATTACTTCTTATCTTTCTTTGTATAAAAACGTGGTTATTTCCTACCTGTTGAGAAATCCATATCCTGACTACCCTGTAGGCACTAAGATTACTTACACCATCAGGGTATAGTCTAAGAACCTATGGGTAGGGGTTTTAACTGTTGCAGTCAGCAAGTATCTGAGTCCAAAAGGCCCTTAAGAATAAATTTGTAAAAACCAAATATTTAGCATTAAATATCCATTACATGGATAGGAAACAGAAGCCAAGATACAAGTGATGGAACTAGGCCCCTGAAGAACCTCTGTGTATTGTCAAGATCAATTGCCATAAGGTCAAAACACTTTCCTGCCTTCTAACATTTGACCTTAGACCGGTTCAACTTAGTTTAATAAGTCGATCAGCTTAGTTGATCCAAGCCAGGATACCTACATGTACCTGCACATATAAAGCTAAATTGCTTGTTTCCTTTCTTCCTTGATATACAAGGTGTCCCAAAAGTCGCCCCTAAAGTCACCGCTAAAATCATTATACATAGGGAAAATGAGAAATTTTAGCTAAACGTAACCTCTTTTACAAAGAGGTGACCCACGTGTAGAGGATATTTTGTAAATATTATATAATAAATATTTTGTAAATAAACCTATGTTTAGGGTTGGTGGCGCCTATAGCTCAGGAGCTAGGGCACCAGCCACATACACCAGAGCTGGCAGGTTTGAATCTAGCCCAGGCCTGCCAAACAACGACAACTACAACCAAAAAATAGCCAGGCATTGTGGCGGGCACCTGTAGTCCCAGCCACTTGGGAGGCTTAGGCAAGAAAATTGCTTAAGCCCAAGAGTTGGAGGTTGCTGTGAGCTGTGACACCATGGCACTCTACCGAGGGCAACAAAGTAAGAGGCTTGTCTCAAAAAAAAAACAAAACCCTATGTTTAACTACAATTTCCCATTTTGCCTACATATGGCAACTTTAGGAACCCCCTGTATAATAACAGTAAGTCCCTTTCCTTAAAAAAAAGAAAAAAAGTCCTTTAATGCCTTTTAGTTTTGAAAAATCCAGTATCAGGGCAGGAGGTATAGGGAGTGTGCAAGGTAATTCAAGAACCTAGAATTATACCCTAACTCATAACAAGCAATTCCTTTTTCTTTCTTTTCTTTTTTTTTTTTTTTTTCAGAGACAGAGTCTTACTGTGTCACCCTGGGTAGAGTGCCTTGGCATCCTCATAGCTCCCAGCAAACTCAAGCTCAAGAGATCCTCCTGCCTCAGCCTACCAAGCAACTGGGACTACAGGCACCTGCCACAATGCCCAGCTAATTTTTCTATTTTCTTAGTAGAGACAGGGTCTCAACTCTTCCTCAAGCCTGTCTCTAACTCCTGAGCTCGAGAGATCCACCCACTTTCGCCTCCCAAAGTGTTAGGATTACAGTCCCGAGCCCCTCACCTGGCCCAGAACAAGCAATTCCTTTTTTTTTTTTTTTTTTTTTTTTGAGACAGAGCCTCACTTTGTCGCCCTTGGTAGAGTACAGTGGTGTCACACCTCACAGCAACCTCCAACTCTTGGGCTTAGGTGATTCTCTTGCCTCAGCCTCCCAAGTAGGTGGGACTACAGGTGCCTGCCACAACACCTGGCTATTTTTTTGTTGCAGTTGTCACTGCTGCTTTAGCTGCCCAGGGATGGGTTTGAACCTACCACCCTCGGTATACGGGCTGGCGCCCTACCCACTGAGCCACAAGAACCGCCCACACCTAGCTATTTTTAGAGACAGGGTTTCACTCTTGCCCAGGCTGGTCTCAAACTCCTGAGTTCAAGCAATCCATCCACCTCAGCCTCCCAGAGTGCTAGGATTACTGGTGTGAACCACTGTGCCCGGCCTGAAAAACCGTATTTTTAAGTGTTCTATGGTACCTGGATAAAAGGGGCTTTGGAAACATAAAATTTCTTTTCTATAATGACTAAACAAGCTAAAATTCATGCATTTTCCTAGACCCTCCACAGTTAGCTAAGGACAACCAGATTTGTTTTCTTCTGAGCAATGTCCAAGGCAGGAGGTATAGGGAAAAGTTAAAACAAGATTTTTTTTTTGAGACAGGGTCTCACTGTGTGAACCTGGCTAGCATGCAATGGCTTCAGCCTACCTCACTACAATCCCAAACTCCAGGGCTCAAGCCATTCTCCTGCCTCCCTCTCCTCTGAGTAGCTGGGACTACAAGATATAACACGTGGCTAACTTTTCTATTTCTTGTAGAGACACTCTTGCTCTTGCTCAGGCTGGTCTTAAATCCCTGACTTCAAGTGATCCTCCAGCCTTAGTCTCTCAAAAGTGCTGGGATCACAGGTAGTGTGAGCCACAGTACCTGGCCTAAAACAAGATTTTATTATATCTTTCTTAAATCCTCCAAGTAAAGAGGACTTTTATGTTAAAGTAGTAGTTCACAATCTTGGGGCATTTTAGCTTTAATTTTAAAAGTACCATTTAATGATTTAATATTATACGCTATAATAAAATCTAACAAATGCTAAAGAAATAAACAGCTCAAAAGTCAACATAAAAAATTCAAAATAACAAAATGAAATACAAAATAGAGCTGTTCTGCAAATTATTAGGGCTCAACAGTTTGACACTTTTGAATCAATTCAAAGCAATCTCTATTTTACTGATTACTCTAAAATAATTAAAAAGTAGGTCTCAATTCATCCTTCCAAGTTTGTCTCTCTAAAGTAGCAGTTCTAAATCTGTGGGGTCACAACCCACAGGAACTGTATTAAAGGGCCGCAGCATTAGGAAGGTTTGAGAACCACTGCTCTAAAGCTTCCCTCAGTATCAAATATCTGGGCCTCTATATCCAGAGGTTTTGATTTAGCAGTTTGTACTTTTCAACTCTGAGTTATTCTGCTACACAGAAAACTCAGAAAACTACCAGTTAGAAACACAGGCACTAGTCACTTTAAGGCAGTTACTTTAGTTCAGCATGTTTAATGTCTGGGGCCAGGTAAATCTTTGTTATGGGGTCTGTCCTGTGTATTGTAGAATGTTCAGCAACAACCCTAGCCTCTACTTTATAGATGGGACTACAGTAACTTCCTCCCCTAGCATGATGACCAAAAATGTCTCCCGTGACTGCCTCAGGTGACTGCCAAATGTCACCTGAGGGCAAAATCAACTGAGAGCCACCACCCTGAGGACTAAGGTGGAAAATAGTACCAAGGGTATAGTCTCAATTTGACACACAGGTATTTAGGGGGAGCAATCTTAAGATCCTGGCAAAGGGGAATTCCTATTCCAGTCATGACATAATATTCCATCCACCTTTCATTCTTAACTTCTCCTGCTTTGAATGCTTGAAGTCCTTTTTATCTATTTTCAGTGTAGTAATATGTTATCACCTGCCTTCTTGCAAATACCTTCTCACTCTCAAGAACATTCTTTATACTTTTACTTTCAAACAGCTCCCATCCAGAGACCCTGGAAATGGAGACAGAGGTGACAATTTGTTTGCTTTCAGTAACTGCTCTGCAGCTGAACTGTCTCTCCCTCTTTCTGGCGAACTCAGCCTTGAAGATGAGTACTTTGAAAGATGACCTTTTCCTGAATGAATTATGCTCTGTCTGAAGGCAACAAGTCCAGGAAGCAGGAAAACATAACTCCCGTAAATAATGCATTCTGACACTTCTGCCTCTTGATAAGGCTTTTGTTGATGGAATTCACCCGTTATCTAGAAAACCTCTGCAACTATTTTAAAGGGTATCTATCACAAAGATAACTGTCAAAGCCTATAGGAAACAACTGTTATTCAAGAGAAATGCTCTACTCATATATTAACGATTTCTCAGGATTCTCCATATGCTAATCCTAGTATCAAGTCAGTTTACAGAATTGTACATCCCTGTTCCTTATCTATGAGATAATTACTTTTACAAAATCATGACACTGTATCTTTGGCATTTTTCTATAGAGCTGTTAAAACAGCCCTATGTAGATTGTTTTTTTATATATATATATATATAAAAAATATAAGTATATCTATTTTAAATACCATGGAGGAAACTGTCCACTATGTTGCTCAATGTTATTTACCTAAAAACCCAGATGATAAATTCCCTTTAGAAACTAGGGGGAAATAACCTCTCCCTTGATCAAGTGACACACTTCCTATTACAGAACAAAGAATATTAAAGAGTTCTTCCTGTTCCTCTTTTGGGTTTGGCTACTAGGAGAGCAGACCCAAATTCTTTCCCCATTTCAGTAAACTTCCTCAATGAAGAACTTAAAGCAAAATTCTTCTCTTCTATGTTATTTTTGCTTATCTTTGTGTTATTGTACTAATGATTTTCAGGTGAGTTACAAGCTGCTGAAGATCCATACTGGAGATAAGTAGGCTTGTGAATGTACGTATTAAAAAATGCATGGCGCCAGCCCCATATACCGAGGGTGTCAGGTTCAAACCCAGCCCCAGCCAAACTGCAACAGAAAAATAGCCAGGCGTTGTGGCGGGTACCTGAAGTCCCGGCTAGTCGGGAGACTGAGGCAAGAGAATGGCCTAAGCTCAGGAACTGGAGGTTGCTGTGAGCTGTGTGACGCCACGGGACTCTACTGAGGGCGACAAAGTGAGACTCTGTCTCTACAAAAAAAAAAAAAGAAAAGAAAAAAAATGCATAGACTTATTCAATACGGATGCTTTCCTTAAGTTTTGAGGTTTATTACGGATTTGGAGAACACGTAAAAAAATTATATAGAAAACTCATATGAAATCCATTCACGCATGTTTATTTCTTTATACTGTTTTGCAACTTATTTAAAAACAAGGGACAGATATCACATGCAATATGATACATAATGGAAAAATACTAAATGGATACATGTATACTGTTTGGGACAAAAATCACTATAAGGAAAACAGAAATAAAATTGCATCTCTCTACATTTAAGTGGTGGGTTACAAAGTTACATGTAGCAAGTCCTGCAACAGGACTCAAGTGTTCTCTGTTCCTACCCTATTCTAACTGTGGCAAAATTAAATTTCATCGCATTATTATTTCTTGGGACTCTGTTTTTAAAAGAGCACTCAAGTAACTCGACTCTCAAATGAACTCCAATATCAAACTTGGGGGCCTGTGGTTCAATAATATTCCGAAGACTATTATGATCTAAGTGCCAGGTTCAGTTCTATTTTGCCTTTTAGTTCCCGGTGATGGCTCTTGGTGTTTCCCTAAACTCACAACTTCACATTTCTTTTAATGAGTTCCAGAACTCTCCACTTTCCCCCGTCTCCTATCCGTGTCTCTCCTGGAGCCGCTGATTTACTGTCACAGAACCCTGCTTTCTTTTCTCCGAGCGCACAAGTCTTCCGGCCTCTTTCCTTCAACTCTCAGGGTCCCGTACCCGTTCGGTCCTGGCTCCCAACGCAGGAGTCTTTCCCCCAACTCCAGGTGGTTTCCCAGACCCGCCTCCCTTCCCTTAGAACACTCGGGCCCGAGTCTGATCTCCAGACCTTCGGCTGCAGGCCCAGATCCACCCACCGCCTGGGCATCCGCCCTCCTCCCCCGCACCGAAACCCGAGCCCCAGTCTGACGACCCCACTCTCCACCCCAGCCCCGTCCGCACCGCCCCATCGCGTCCGCACGCACCCACTCGTTGGCCCGATGGCCGAAGGTGTACAGAGCCACTTGGCTGGCCACGTCCACGATGCAGTTGATATAGGGGTCGTGGCGCTGCAGGGCGGCTAGGCTGATGTCGCGCCCCTTCCCCACCAGGCCGCCCGCCGCCGAGGCAGCCATCTTCCCTCCCTCCCCGACATCTACACAGGGCTCTTGGAAGGCGCTCTCAATGGATCGCAGAACGAGCGAGCCGCCTCGCAACTGAAAACCCACCGCGACCCCAAGTCAGGGCGGTTTTCCAACTCCTGCGGGCCCCGCCCCCTTCTCCTGCAGATGGGCGCAAGGCATCACTAATCGAAGTCCGCGCTCCCGCCAGCTGTGGATCGTTGCCACTGGCAACGACAAGCCCAAACCTGCCCTCTGAATCCGGGTTTTTTTCTTCCCGCTGGAGCCTTAGAGCTGCGTGCGCGATAAGATTTCCTTTTTGGTTGTCTTCGATGCATTGGCGTGTCTTGGGTGCTTCAGTGATCGAAAAGCAATAATAACTCTAGAGAAAAGAGAAGTGTGATTTTTGAAAGTGTTTATACCCAGCGGTTCTCAAAGTGTGGTCCTCGAAATCCTTAGTGTTTTTGAGCACCTTTGGGGGGGGATCCGAAAGGTCAAAACAATTTTCTTTACAATGCTAAGTCTTACTTTGATTTGTTCCCTGTGATGACATTTGCTAACAGTGGTGGTTAAAAGTTCTGATGGCTTAACACGAAACAAAGCAGGGGCACCAACCGTGCTACTAATCCAAAAGGAGGGCATCCAGTGTGAATTTAGAGTGCTCTTGAAAAAGCACTTTAATTTTATTTTTAAAAATAAAATTTATTTTACTTAAATAAAATAAATTTAATTTTATTGAAGTTCGATCCTTGGGTACACTTCTTTTTAATATTACGGATGAAAAAACAAGAAGTATGGGCTCGGGGCCTGTAGCTCAGCAGCTAGGGCACCAGCCACATACACCAGAGCTGGCGGGTTCAAATCCAGCCCCGGCCTGCCGAACAATAATGACAACTACAAGCGAAGAATAGCCGGGTGTTGTGGCGGGCGCCTGTAGTCCCAGCTACTTGGGAGGCGGAGGCAGGAGAATCTCTTAAGCCAAAGAGTTGGAGGTTGCTGTGAGCTGTGACGCCACAGCATGCTACAGAAGGTTGACATAGTGAGACTCTGTCTCAAAAAAAAAAAGAAAAAGGAAAAGAAAAAACAGGAAGTATGCATAAAGCACGTCTGCGGCACATCAAAATGCCACATTTGTTTGGGGGGGGGGGAATAATACTTCTGTGTTTGAGCCGTGAGCTGAGTTAGTGTTTTTATTTTTAATTTCATGAAACACTATTTTTACTTGAAAGAAAGATGGGCAAACTATGGTTATTCAAACAGGCATTTGACAGACATATTTTCAAAAATAAATAAATTATACCTGTCACTTCCAGGAAAACAAGGGACAATTACTGTTTCAAATGATAATTTTTGAGCCTTCAAGCTGGAAGTAGACATTCAGAAAATGTGTATCTGCAGCTATGAGCTTGACTGCTTCTCAATGCTTAAAAGTCTTTTCTGATGAGATCAGTGGTGATATTAATCAGTACAATTTTTTAAAATATTGTATAATGAAAAGGGTTAACATCTGAAAGATCTGCTTAACTCAGTGGTCCAATATTTTCCAAATGACCAATGCAATGTCTGATGTTACATAATAACGCATAATTAATAAAAGAGCCATTCAATGACAAGATGGATTAAATAGATTTTCATATGAAAAGTTAGTAGATAAGGATTTCAGATAGCACATTGAAATTAATCTTTGAGAAACTACCACTTATCAAGTTTTGATCTGTTATCCAAGAAGAATATCCACAATTATTTGAAAAGTCATTAAAACACCTATCCCCTTTCCAACTACATTATCTGTGTGAGGCGAGAATTTCTTCATATACTTCAAACAAAACATAGCAACAGATTTTAGGTAGAAACAGATACAAGTATCTAGCTGTCTCGTATTAATCCAGACATTAAAAAATATCTGCAGAAATTCAAAATAATGCTACTTTTCTGACTAATTTTTTTGTTTTGGAAAAAATTATTTTTCATGAAAATGTTATTTTTATTTACATTTAATAGCTTTATTGTTACTTGAAATAAATGAGTACATATTGTTTAAAATTATCACTTTTAATTTCCAGTGGGATAAATATAGATACATATAACTCACATAAACAAGAGTGCTTTGAAGGAGTCCTCAATAATTTTTTTTTTTTTTTTTTTTTGAGATAGAGTCAAATTCCCTTGCCCTGGGTAAGGTGTCATGGTGTCTTAGCTCTCAGCAACCTCTAACTCTTGGACTCAAGCAATACTCTTGCCTCAGCCTCCCAAGTAGCTAAGACTACAGGCCCCCATCACAATGCCCAGCTACTTTTTTCTATTTTTAGTAGAAACAGGGGTCTCTCTCTCACTCAGGCTGGTCCTGAATTCCTGAGCTCAAGCAATCCATTTGCCTCTGCCTCCCAGAGTACAGGCATGAGCCATTGCGCCTATTTGAGTCCTCAATAATTTTTAAGAGTGTAAAAAGGTCTTGAGACTAAAAAGTTGAGAACTGCTGACCTAAACCATTTATATAGCATTAAATATTAGAAGAACTATGGAGAAATCCTTACCTGCATTCATGAACTCTTATACTTATTTGATACAGAAATGCCACAGATATGACATGTGTGGCCTTTCTAAGTAATAAGTTGTAATATAATCTTTGCAGGAACAATTTCAATGTTATTGAAATTCTTTTGGATCCTGGGTCCTATCAACTCCACTAGCTTCAAACTTCTTGACTATGTCTGGGGCTCATTTGCAGTCTGAACCAGAACATATACATACTTATATCTGATATTAACCAGAAGTTTCATGAAATAATACTAAGTGATATAGATATGCATATAATTACATATATGTTTCCTTTTTTAAAACGCTGGTTGTGACTCTCTCAATCGATTTCATGACCAACTGATAGATTGTGACTACAGCAACTGAGCACCCATACAAAGCTGACTAATTTCCTATGTAAGTCCACCACCTTGTTTCCAGTTTTGCTGATCTTTCTTTCCTATTGATCACATACATACTTCTTTTTTTGTTGTTGCAATTGTTTAGCTGTCCCTGGTCAGGTTCGAACCCACCACCCTTGGTGTATGTGGCTGGCACCATAACCACTGCGCTATGGGCACCAATCCAAACACATATGTACTTCTAAAAACAAGTTTAATTTGTAACATGAGCAATGAAAAATTTTGTGATTAACTCCTGAGCTAGTCTTACACTCTCTGACTTCATTGGCTGTTCTAATTTTGATTATTCAGTCTGAGCCCACAGCTTCTACTTTGCATTTCCTTCACACACATAATGGGGCATTGCTTTCTCTTCCAACAGCTTTTGCCCTTTAAGTTACATGATCCTTACACAGATCATTTCCCTCCTAATTTTCAGTCTTTCCCTCTTTAAAGAACAAATCCTGGCACTCCAAAAACAGAATGCTTTGAGCTCAATAGAGAAGATGGGCAATATGGTTGAGGGGGCATAATATCTTAAATATTCGTAAAACAAAAATGCCCTAAAGCTTGAGTGACCTGAATGAGAGCCCACTGGATGAAATTCATTCATTCAGTCTTCATGGTATATTGTTGCTTGTGTGTTTATGCTGAAATTTCAAGGTCATGTCATCCCCTCTCACCAATGAGTGACATGAACATACTGATATCTCGCTTAATGGCAGATTGACATATGTGAGCAACACGCCAATATGTTTTTTAGTAAAGAAGGGTCAATTTTTCATTTCTGTTTAGAATTAATGAAGGAAATTACCTATCTCCTGTTTCAATATTCCTGCATCTGAATTGTTTTCTCTCAACTTTTGTATACATTCCTCTCTCTGTTCCTTTGACCATTTGTCTGCATAGCCTAGAATAAACGTTTCCTAGAAAACTCACCTTTTGCCCCTTTCTCCCGTACAATCCTTCCTATGAATCCTCAGTGCACTCTGTTGCTATTTTTCTTGTGGTACTTAACTCTCTTTATCCTCAATTAGAATGATTTATTTATTTACTAGATTATGTATTATGCCCCCCATTCTAAAAAGAGCAAAAAAATGAGTCATTGTAATTAAAGAGAATTGTTACAGAAAATCTAATCTGAAAATAGTTATTGTAATTGAACAACAAATTTAGCCTTGAGTATCCTGACAGATAAGCAAAAAGGAAGAATTAGTAAGTTTCATAAGATTTTTTTCATATGCTTATTTGTCATCTCTGTAGTCTCCCTAGCACTTAGTTCAATGCCTTGTGTATAATGAGATTCAGAAAACGCTTATTCTATTGAATTCAACCATGAGTTAGTTGAACTTACTCATTAAATGCCAGCATTTTGTTAAGAGCTTATGATTTATACAATATAAATTCAAGTTGGGATTAAAAGGCATACAGTAACAAGTCCTGGTCTTTCAGAGTGTACATGTTAAGGGAATTATTTTTAAAAAGGGGAAAATTTTTGGTTTTATAACTTTCAATATCATTAAAAAATGAAACCCAACCCCTTGAAATTTAGAAATCACACTGAGGAAAAGCAAGATAAATAACGTTGCGGTGACTTCAGCATTGCTGTATTATTCATCTCCCTGGCCGACGGAGCTTTCTTCTTTTTCTTTTTATTCTCTTTTGCCCAAAGGCCTAAAACTCTGAACTTCTAGGATGATACCAGACTTCTGCTTACTAGTCTATTTCAATTATCTGTGTTTGGAAAACCAGATCATCATCACTTATCAAAATATACTAAGTTTTATGCCTGATATTAGTAAAAGACCATTTCAAATAGGGAAATTCTTTTTTAACCCATATACCTTCCATTTCTGCTGGCTTCCATGGTGCTGGCATACTTCTCCCATGTTTCCATAAACCTCATCATGATACTTTGAATAAATATTAGTGACTTCAGATTTCACGATTATTTTATAATTGTCATTAAGAGATTAAATATGTGCTAACACTCGGTTTGATAAAGTTGGAGACTGTAATTTAAAACAAGTTTGTAGTATGGTCAAAAATGATGTCTGGCTCCCCTCCCCCTCCAAGATGGAGGGTGGGCTCCACCTCCTAGGAAAAAGACATGGTGAGGCAGCCGATGGGGAAAGGCTGAAGATCCGTGGCCCACATGAAGCAGGAGGCTCACGTTGGGCCCGGAGATGACAGAGAGATGGACTCCTTGGTACTGCAACATATTTTGGCAACCACAAAGAGATCATCAGCTGGACAGCGTGGTGAGTATAGACTTCTCGAGGGCCCTGCCAATCTGCCTGGACAGAGACAGAGGTATCCTGGAGGCTCAGACAAGAAGATGTCAAGAATGCTTTGCTCCGGGAACTGCATCCTGCCTCTACAGCCAGCTGGGTCTCAGGAAAGAAATGATCCAGGGAGCAGAGCTCTTGCCCAGAACTGGCAAAGCCCCCCTGAGCCAGCATCTTCCACATCAGAGACCTTCTAGGATTACTTCAGTCTGACAGAGATCCTAGCCTTGGAACAAGTTCAACGTTCGTACACTGGGATGGCTGAGCCTCAGCTAGAGGCAGGTGTGGCAGGAGAAGGCAGGAGGCTGCCATTTTGGGCACTGTGGTAACTGCCAGGACTGGGCAGAGGGAAGAGAGCTTGTCAAGGTGGATGGCTCAGGGAGGTGGAAGGAAGACAGTCGCTCATCCACAGGTGTCAAAGAAGGCACCCTTAGGTGAGACTGGCCTCTGCTAAAATGTCAAATGGGACTGGAAGTCCATCATGTGAAGTTGGAGGTGCTGCAGAGGTTTGAGGAAGATGAGAAGCTGACATGGGTTGCTCGGGCCCTGGGGCTGGCCACTTCCACTGTTACCTCTATCTGGGTCAATAAGGACAAGATCTGGGGTAATTCCCAGGCAGCTAGTCCAGTCAGTACCATGCAGCTGACTTGCTGCTAGAGTGTGATGATAGGCCGCATGGGATGCCTGTTGTGCCTGTGGATTGAGGAACAGAAGCAGCAGAACCTGTCAGCATGCTGCTCATCCAGGTCAAGGCCCTCCAGCTCTTCGCACAGTTGCAACGAGAGCCGGGTGTTGGTGCCGAGGTTGAGACCTTGGGGGTCAACAATGGCTGGTTTGCCCACTTTGAAGTATACTACAATGTGCTGCTGATGGATAAGCTGGCTGTAGGTGACACCCAGGCTGCTGCCCAATACCCTCTGGTGTCATGCCCCATCCTGGAGGGGGGCTACTCTTCACTATAGCAAGTCTTCCATGTGGCTTCAATGTGGATGAGATTGGCCTATTCTAGAAGTGGCTGCCAGAGAGCATGATGCTGGCACTGGAGGGTGTGGCTGGGCTTGGTCCTGGGCCCAAGGCCTCCAAGGAGCATCCAACCCTTCTACTTGGTGGCAGGGCAGCTGGTGACTTCAAGCTAAAGCCACTGCTGGTATACCCCTCTGAGAATCCCTGTACCCTCCACAGCTACCCTAAGGCTCCCTTACCTATGGTCTGGAGCTCTAACTGCAGTGACTGGCTAACTCCCAGCATCTTCCATGAGTGCTTCACCGGCTCAGTGGTTCTTCTGCCTTTCCATGGAGAGCTACTCTGCCTGTCATGGCCTCCTGCATCATGCCCTGCTACTCTGTCATGGTGCACCCTGCCTCCCTACCTGCCTAAGTGACATCTCAACCCATGTGTGTGTTCAGTTCTTGCCCCCAAACCCCTCAGCTCTCATCCTGCCCATGAACCAAGGTGTTATCACTGCCTTCAGAGCCCATTACCCATGCTGCATGCTTAGTCAATTGATCCAGGAGACTGCTGGTGATAACTCGCCCTCCGTGTGGGACTTCTGATGCAGCTATACTGTCATGACTGCCATGGTCAATATTGCAGAGTCCTGAGCTAAACTGTAGTCAGCTATGTTGAACAGTGCCCGGAGAAAGCTGTGGCCTGAGTGTGTGTATATGGGTTCCTCCCAGTCTAATGGTGTGTCCTATCTCTGCTGCAGCATGGGCACCAGCCAGCCATGTGGGCCTTTGGGAAATGGCTGAAGTTGATATCACCCACCTGCCGCAGGCCTGTGGGGAATCCTCACCCCACTGTGTCCCCCAATATGCAGAGGACAGAGATGCCAGCAGCTCTGGGCAACCCCAGGCAGCAGGGAAAGTCCTGCCTTCCAAAAGAGCAAAGCTAGAGCTCCTGGAGGCCACAGAGGGTGTGGGAACTGAGGAAGTTGGTGAAGGGGTGCTGAGCCATGAGCACCTGACTCAGGCCCTATCCCACTTTCCTGCTGGCTTCCAAGTCCTTGTAAAAAATGACCCCAACTGGGAGTGCAGCCTGTGGATGTCTTGGGGTAACCACAGTGCCTTCACCAACCTCTGAAAGCTGCATTGCTGTAGAAGCAGCC
Organism: Perodicticus potto; assembly: GCA_963574655.1. Taxonomy (NCBI): domain Eukaryota; kingdom Metazoa; phylum Chordata; class Mammalia; order Primates; family Lorisidae; genus Perodicticus; species Perodicticus potto. Next base: position 12,522 of record CAUYRH010033200.1, on the reverse strand, counting down.
GTCCTGGAGGACTGCATCCATAAGAGGCCCTGTGGCAATGGTGACATGGGAATTGGCGGGAAGCCTGCATTCATTCCAGGAGGGTCCTACAGAGGATGGGTGAGTGGCCCAGGACAGAGGTCTGAAAGGAGGGACCTCTGCTGCTGCATGCAGACCTGTGATTTGGGGGCTTGGACCTGACCTCAGATGAACTTGGACTGGTGGTGTTTTATTTATGGAGGGTAGATGGTTCTCATATCTCATGTCCTGTGGCCTTTCTGTAGTGATTTACACAAAATGATAGGCTTGAGGAATAGAAAGTAGTGCTCACTGACGAGTAGGTGAGCTGCAGGGCCCAGGAATATCCACCCAAGGTGGAGATACACCCAGAAGGTACCCCAAGCCAGTCTTCCTTGAAGGATGTGAGGTGTGGGGTTGGGGTCCCCAGATCAGCCTGTCTGATTTGCCTGCCATAATCTCCCTCCTTGCTCCATTGTGACACTTCCCAGCAAACTTGAGATGATGGTTCCCTGTGCTCAGCATTTCCTCGCTCACTTTCCACACCATCCTGCCAACTCTGGTTTCCATCCTTCTGCTGTTTGAGGTCTTCGGGCACCCATGGGCATGTGTTGACTCTTGTCCTCACCTCACCGTGGGCTCTTATGGTCAAGAGGATTGCTCAAGCCCAAGAATTTGAGGTTGCTGTGAGCTATGATGCCACTGCACTCTACCCAAGGCAACAGAGTGAGATGCTGTCAAAAAAAAAAAAACCTCAAAAGGAAAAAAAGTCTGGGTCTGGGATTTTTATATCATGGCAATGACTAAAACAAAATTTACCACCTAATCATTCCAGGTAATCTAGGAAGACAGTATGTATAAATTGTTTGAAATCAGGATATAACTGAAAACTGGTTTTGTAGCCATGAATGAATGTTTAAATACAAATCTAGACTGACTCTTTAAGTCATAATCATTTCAAAACACAAATATAGGGCGGTGCCTGTGGCTCAAAGGAGTAGGGTGCCAACCCCATATGCCATGTGGTGGGTTCAAACCCAGCTCTGGCCAAAAACTGCAAAAAAAAAAAAAAAAAATACACAGCCAGCTTTATTAGTCCTCTGTTGTGTAAATACCTTCTAAATTTTGCATTCATCCTATAGTAGAATACATTAGAGTGGAGGGTGAGAAAGGAGTTTCCAGGATGCCCCTAAGAGTCTGTGATTCTAAAATGACTTACACAGCCTCTGCTTGTGCCATCTGTATGAGTTGCTCTTTTGGCTAGGAATTTTGTTCCAAAGGATGATAAAAGTGAGGAATTAACTCTCTCCCAGTGGAGGAAAACAGTTTGAAGCAGTGTGTTATCAGTTGTTTCCAATGCATGGTTCATTTATTTTTTAAGCAGCAGAGCACAGTAGAAAGGGCACCCCCTGGAAAGGGAAACCAGTTTAACCTCTTTTTGTCTCTGTGACCTTCAACGAGTGACCTCACCTGAACCTTGGGGATCATAATACCTGCCATACCAATTTCTCCAAGTAAATAATATCAAGTGAGAAAATATACTTGAAAAAAGCTTTGAAATCTGTAAAATGTTTCGCAACTGAAAAAAAACCCTATTATTATTAGGAATTGTAGTATCATTGTCTTCATCATCATCATTATTAGTTTCATTATCATTATTATTTCTAATTCAATCCAGAAGGGATACTTCTAGTCTGACTACCCCACGTTCAAATCATCTCAACAAAGTTCTGCATACGTGACAAAGAGCATATTAATTTCCAGGGTGGTTTATTGTCAATATCTTTTTCTTTTTGGCGCTGTTATTTTTAAAAGGTAGAAGATGCAAGCTAAACATATTTATTGTAAATTTCACAGAGGAAGATGTGCTATAGGAAACAGAGCTCTGTGTTCCATGAAGTCGTACAATGGATTAAGAGTTGAAACAATCATCCCAGAGCCAGAGAAGCATGAGAAGGGCAGATGGGGGTGAAGACTGGAGGATGTGGAGATGGAAGAGACCTGCCGGGCCTTTGCTAGGGTAGAAGGTAACCTATACAAAGGGTCAAAAGTCCTCCAACCTGGGCTCAGCAGCTCCCTGGACTAGACCTTTGTTAACCTGACCTGGGAGAGGGACTGGGGTAATTGGAGCTCTTTGGCGTGGAGAGCCCAGATATGCATATTCTCTCCTTATCTCTCTTTTCCTCTCTCTGCCAGGACCATGAAATCTATTAATTTACTGTCATTGTTAGGGGTCAAGTGAAAGCTCAGTGGGCCTATAGGATCTCTACAATAATACTCTACCATAACTACATCTTTTTAGTTGCTTCATGGTTGCTTCCTGAGACATGAGGAAGTGCTTCTAATTCCACACGAAGAGGTAATTGCCTTAAAAAGCAAAGTCCTGACAGTAGTGACCAATGTCCATGAGCCTCAGTCAAAGTAATCAGTCACTTGATGGCCACGAGGGAGGAAAAGATATAAAGAAGAGCAAGTTGAGACTTCAAAAGACAATGCTCCCTGTTTCCTTCTCAGCGCCCTGTGGAAGAGACAACAGGAGTTGTGCAGAGGCCGCCTGCCATGCCTCTGAAGACATGGGCGGCTCTGTGTCACTGCATGGAGAAAGACATTATTTAATGTAGTTCACGTCACATAAAAGAGTCTTGTCTGGGTCAGAGAGGTGGTGCTAACGGGGGCCACCAGATGGTCCCTCATGCTAACTAGGTGTATGCTGATTCATCATCACAGCACTGAGGTCACAGAGGGGTGGCCTGAACCATTGTTTGATTTGAGCAAATAACCTATCTCACTTCTCTGTGAAATAAAGGGATTGCATTTGAAGGCTGCTTCCCAGTTCCAAATTCTGTGGCTCTCTATTACAGCACCTCTGTTCATAGGAAATGCATATCAAATCTTTACAAACGTGTACACAAGCCCAGAAGCAATTCTGAATAATCTGTTTAAGGAAATATCCCAGATTGAAATTGGGTCAAGGTACCAATGTGTTAAGGATTTTTTGATGTTATATCAAAACTAAGGGCTGATTGCTTTGATCAAGGAGGAGGAAAAGTCGTCCTTCATTGCTTTCCCTCTCAAACTGAAGCTGCTACTATCAGGAGAAAGGAGTACTTACTCTTGCCACCCCGTAGGTGGCTTCCTGCCAGGGCTGATTGGTTCTCTGTGTAGATGATTAATCCAGGTGAAATACCTATTTCATCTTTTTTTTTTTTTTTTTTTTGAGACAGAGTCTCAAGCTGTCACCTTGGATAGAGAGCTATGGCATCACAGCTCACATCAACCTCTAATTCCTGGGCTCAAGCGAGTCTCTTGCCTCCGCTTCCCAAGTAGCTGGGACTGCAGGAGCCCGCCACAACACCCAGCCATTTTTTGGTTGCAGCCATCATTGTTGTTTGGCAGGTCCGGGCTGGATTTAAACCGTACGTGACTGGCGCCTTAGCCTGCTGAGCCACAGGTGCCGAGCCTGAAATGCCTATTTCAAATCATCTATGATGATTTGCATGACAATCTGTAAGAAGCAGTTAGGAAACAGTGTCAGAGACTCCTAGGTGGAATATGTTTGAAGAATTTTCTAATTACATATTATTGTTACAACCTACTATGTTAGCTTTTCACTTTCTGATTGGTTTCTCGCTCTCTCTTTTTTTTTGAGACAGAGTCTCACTTTGTCACCCTTGGTAGAATGCCGCTGTGGCGTCACAGCTCACAGCAACCTCAAACTCTTGGGCTCAAGCCATGGTCTTGTCTCTGGCCTCCCAAGTAGCTGGACTATAGGTGTCCACCACAATGCCTGGCTACTTTTAGACACAAAGTCTCACTCTGTCTTGAACCTGTGAGCTCAGGCAATCCAGCCGCCTCGGCCTCCCAGAGTGCTAGGATTACAGGCATGAGCCACTGTGCCCGGCCTGCTGTTTCTCTTTTTTAAACTGATGTATGAAGCCCCAAAGGAAATTAAACTGCAAACTATAGTGCCAAACTAAACTTAAGTCCAAAGTAAAGGCTTTGGAAAAATACCTGCCTTGGCCAGGAGCTAGGACTCTAACAGTGGGGATTTAGAGGCTGGAGAGATGAAGAGAAAATCTGACTGCTCTAATGCTGAGATTTGAGACTATATCCCTACCTGGTCCCTCAAGCCTGTCATAAATAGTCTATATTGGGTTGACAAACGACAGCTCACAGGCTAGATCTGGCCCTCTGTTCTGTAACTAAAGTTTTATTGGAACACAGGTGAGATCATTGTATCATCTCCGGATGTTTCCAACAACAACAGCGGAGTCAAGTAGTTGCAACCGAAATCATATGACCTATAAAGTTTAAAATATTTACTATCTAATCCTTTATGGAAAACGTTTACTGGTCTACATTATTTACACAAATCAATAAAGAACTTACATTGAGAACCTTCTACATGCTCAATAGACACCCCATTTGTGCCTATTGCAAATACACAACAGATTGAAAGCCCAGTTCCTAGTCTCAAGGAATTTCTAATCCAATTGAGGAGACAAAGACTAGCATGACTAGCATGCATGAAAAAACAGTGAACAATAAAGGATATTCTATAGTCAAGGGTTAAACCGTGATGTACAGGCAACTACCAGAATTCAGAGGAAAGAAAGAGGATCAGCCAGGCCTACAGTAGTTGAGGTAAGCAATATTTAGTATAATAAAGTTCCAGGACACAATAAGAGCTTGGATGATCCCTTGAGATTCCCTGTAATTGGATTTGACCTGTATCTCTACTCCAGTGTCATTTAAGTCACTGTTATTTTTGGCCTTGTGCTTGGAGGACACCTAAATGACCAAAATACTTCTGAGTAGCTGTAGCTGACTGATTTTTCTGGGATTTAGGATTCTTTCAATCTCCCTAAACTACGCGAATGTACTAGTCATAGTGGCCTGATGTCTTTCTTTTTTGTAGACAATATAGTAAATGATGGAGAGCATGAACTTCGCGGTCAAGGGACCTGGGTTTAAACTTTGGTTCTCTCTCCTTCTAGCTATGTAACCTTCAACCTCAGTTTGTTTCTTGGTCTATAAAATAGAGACAATAAAAATGGCAACCTCTTAGGGTTGTTGTGTGACCATTGATAATAGCAAGATTTATATCCTAGTCAAGAAAATCCCACTTACTTGCAGAATAAAAAAGTGAGTATCATTTATAAAGGTACTTTGTGTATAGTAACAAAATATACTAAAGTAAAGTCTAATGGCTGTGATTTTTAATTTTTAGCATTATCGCCATTGCCAGACCCCTAATTTATTTCTGTGGTCCTTGAGAATCTTGGCACAGGAAAAACTGTATAAAAAATGTAAATATGGGCTGGATGTGGTAGCTCACACCTATAATCCTCAGCACCGTGGGAGGCCGAGGCAGGAGGATTACTTGAGGCCAGGAGTTATCGGTCATAGTGAGCTATGATCACGGACACTGGGAGATACAGGGAGACCCTGTCTCTAAAAAGAAGAAAATGCAAACTAGATCCAGACTGATATTGCTGTGGGAATCATGCATGTTTTCAGGACCGGTAGTAGCTGTCTTTGAGGGTGAGGCAGTTAACAGTGGGGCTCCCCTTATGGGTCATAAGACAGCATCTGCAGGATCTCACCCGTTTCTGTGGTTGTGGAAAAAATCCTGTAGAATCCAGACCCGCTTTCCCCATTTCCCTGTAATAAGGAGATAATGACATTTATTTTTCTGACTGTTGTGATTATTGCTGAAAGAGCTCTTTGAACATGTTAAGTGTTTTGATATAATCATAAAATATGAGGCTTTAAAAGCAGGGTCTGAGCATCCAGAGAAGGCTCTGTTTTCTCTGTGGATAAAGCCTGATGATGGCATTGTTTTCTGTTTTCCTTGAGGCAATTTGAAGATTAAAGGGCAGGGTGTTTTCCACATTTCCTGTTGGTAATAAACAGCCCTTTCCCGTGCTTTGACCTTCACCGCTGGAGACTCCCAGGAGCAGTGCCCAAGACTCCAGCCAGCCAGCCAGGCTCGTGTTGTCAAGAGGGCTGCTGCTTCTGAGGGCCTTCAGGATTCATATATTTATTAACAGCCCCAAACACTGAAACCATTGTTTGGTTTTGTTCACTCTTATTAAAAAGTACATGGACTTTATAAGAAAACAAGAAACTGTCAGAAAAACAGACATTCTTTTTTTAACCCAAATAAGGCATGTTTAGTCTACACTGGGAGAGTTTTTACAGTAAGTACAGTTAACTCATGGCTCACCACATCCCTGTGAAGTAGGTGCTGAGTACTGCAATATTTGTTTGTTAGATAGCCTTTACATTTAATGAGTTATTCACTCAGTGAATATTTATTAATCCTTTATCATGGGACAAGCAGGGTAGGGAGCTGGGATATTGCAGGGAACAATACAGGGACATTGCCTGCCTCCTAGAGCTTAGAGTCTTCCTGGGGAAACCAACATATAAATAGGTAATCACAATCAAGTGAGGTGAGAAGTTCGGGATGCTGTGGAACCCCAAGGGAGGCCCAAAAGAGGCTTCAATTTCTTCAAATGAATTACCAAGTAGAATTAAATGAAGACACTGTACATTCTGTCTTTGGGCCCAGACCAGGGTGGAATGGTCCTAAGAGTTAGAAGCTCTTGGATATAAGACTTGGTTATCTTGGATATAAGACTTTTCCTGAGTGGTTTGGGCTTTAAGCCTTCTACATAGAGGTGCTAGAGACTTGTCCTTGTCTGAGTAGTACTGTAGGTATTATCCTAAAGCCACGTTGTTCCCCACTGGCCTCGGGGCAAGTCAGACCAAGAGCCTTCCAAGAGCACTGGGAATCAGAGCAGTCCTTTCCCCCTTGGGGACTAGTAAGGTCATGGCCCAGGTTTTCACCTATGTGAATAGTACATGCTTGGACCACCAATGGTTTTCACCTGTTCAACCTTGTTCACTTATTTTCCTTGGAGTTTCCTTTCCCAAGAGAACACTCATACCAGCTCCTAGTTTACACAGTTGCTGGACTCTCCTGTATTCTCTGTCCCTACACCCAGTGCTGAGGGATCTTCCTCAAGTAGGGCTAATAAGGTATACCTACTGGGCTACGTTTTGGGGGACCAAAATAATATTATAATTTTGGCATTACCTAAGGTGCCAGGCCCTTGCTTCACCCTTATACATTCTGATTTAATTGATGTGGGATGTGACCAGGGCATCCAAATTTTTTAAAGCTCCTGGTAATTATAAAGTATACCAAAATTCAGGAGCCACTGATTTAGAAGCTCCCCATTCCTTAAGAATGTAACTAATTCTAGAAAAATAGACCAGTGCCAGGTGGTTAAGAGGCTTCTGGAACCTGACTTGGACTTTGGGAATTTGGAATTGATTCTCCAGGCAATGTAGGGCAATGAAAGGTCTTTAAAAATGGAAGTGACAGTGGGTGTGTGGTGGCTCACTCCTGTACTCCTAGCACAGTGGGAGGCTGAGGGATCTCCTGAGCTGAGGAGCTCTAGACCACCCTAAGCAAGTGTGAGACCCTGTCTCTACTAAAAATAGAAAAACTATCCAGGTGTTGTGGTGGGTCCTTGTCGTCCCACCTACAGAGAAGGCTGAGGAAAGAGGAGCTCTTGAACCTGAGAGTTTGAGGTTGCTGTGAGCTAGGATGATGCCATGGAACTCTACCCAGGCAATAAATAGAGTGAGACTTTGCCAAAAAAAAAAAAAAAAAAAAAAAAAAGGAAGTGACATCTAAGTTCCAGAAAGATAATTCTGGCTGGCTGCGATGTAGAACATTGGTAGGGCTGGAGACTGAGAAAAGGTTAGAGAGAGGGAATGATGGGGAGGACCTCAGTTAGCGTGGGTTGTAGCACCTGATGCTAGGGGGTAGGTAGAAAAGTGCCGGAAAAGAAGGGGGCAAGAACAACTGAAATGTTTTGCTTCCCCTGGTTTTCTGCTTTGAAATTTAATTGTTGCCTTCTTAGTAAACATCTCAAGAATTCAGTTGATACTTAGTAGGCTGGCTATAAATGAGGGCAACTCTTTTAAGAACTCTCAAGCAGGGTAGCGCCTGTGGCTCAGTGGGTAGGGCGCTGGCACCATATACTGAAGGTGGCAGGTTCGAAACCGGCCCCAGCCAAACTGCACTCAAAAAATAGCTGGACGTTATGGCGGGCGACTGTAGTCCCAGCTACTTGGGAGGCTGAGGCAAGAGAATCACCTAAGCCCAGGAGTTGGAAGTTGCTGTGAGCTGTGACACCACAGCACTCTACTGAGGGCGATAAAGTGAAGAGTCTCTAAAAAAAAAAAAAAAGAACTCTCAAGCATTTATGGGTTTCAGAACGATACGGAGATTAAATTATCACCCTTAGAAACATAAAAGGACACAGTTGGCTTTTATAATTACCCAGTTAATTTTGGCAATGTAGATCATTAAGCTCCCCACAGAGATGTTTCAAAGGAGTGGGGGGGGTAGGAGGCGGGGTCTGGCTATGTACAGGGATCCAATTACCTGGTTAATTGTCAGCCACTTAACATCGTGATGCAAAGATGGTTTCAGTCAGCGTATATTTTCCTTACTTAAGCTTCTACTAATCCAAACATATTTTTACTGTTACTGGTTCTGTGAGCTAATATGACTTTGGTGGGGAGAAGCCTGAAATCCGTTCGCCTTGTGATCCTTCACATTCCATCATCAGCTGAGCCCTGATGCCAGACTCATCACAATCAGTTAAGAGGCAGAGGAGCCAAGAAGAGCCCAGCTGGAGGCTCACGTTTTGACTTGAAGGAGCAGAAAAATCATTGTTTGCCTTTAAACAAACTCAACATAATATTATTGTCTCTACCAAAGTAAGGGTCAGGATATTTTTTTATAACCCTTTAAAATGTAAAAGCCATTTTTAGCTCAAAGGTCATACAAAAAAACAGGCCACAGGCCAGAGTTTGCAGACCCCTCCATCTGAACAATTAACAAAACAATAAGTCAAGCTCTGATGTGTAGAATTTGCTGATGTCCCAGCTGTAAACTCTCAACTATGACTTGATTTCAAAATAGAAAATGACCAGGGCAGTGCCTGTGGTTCAAAGGGGTAGGGCTCTGACCCCATATGCCGGAGGTGGTGGGTTCAAACCCAGCCCCGGCCAAAAATAGCAAAAAAGAAACAAAATACAAAATGACCATCATTGAACATGGAGTTAGGGAGAGATGCCCACATTGTGCAGTATTTCCACTATGCAAATATCTATAGGTATTCTAGGCTAATGTCCATAATAATTAACCTCGAGAACTAAGGCAATGGTAAAGTATAGTAAGATGATTAGGAAGTAAGGAGTTTTTGAGTATTTCTTCTCTTTGTTTCCAATGTAATTTATTTAATTGTAAGTTTACATAATTTAGTTTTCATTCTGGCTCTGTTTAACAGTCAGCTCGCAAAAATTTCTGAAAATTTAACCATCTTCTCTCACAAGCTAGTACAAGCTGGCACCAGTATACCACTGCTAGGGGGAGGGAAGTTGGAATGTTGACAGCTGGTCTAACAGCGAAGGAGTGAGGAAAGATGAAGTTCATGGCTGTGGACAAACACCTGATCCGTTGATTGAGATGTAGCCAAGTGTGGGCGCCGCACAAGACAGCAGCTGACAGAACTGAGCTAATTTGGGCCCTCTATCTCAATACGCATGCATGACTCAACTAATTTGGGAAGAAAACTCAGTTCAGTTTGACCAGTACCTGACAGAGACAGAGAACCTGGCTTGGTACAGCTGATTTTAAAAATAAAGTCCTGTACTGAAAATTTACATGTGAGCAGAACTATCTTGGTCAAACAGAAGATAGAACTTTTTCCTTATCATAATGTTGGGTTTTCTTTCCTAACCTAGGTCTTTTACAAATGTGCAAATAAACTGAGCCAGCTAAAGCAGTGGTCACAGGTCCTTAATTTTTTTAAAAAATTGAACCCTTCCTGAAACCTCACCTAACAGGGAGTAAAAGTTATCACTCTCCACCTGACATTTAAATGAGATTCTGATCTCTGCTATTGAAGGGGGAAGTAGAGGCCAAACCGAGTGCCTCTCTGAATCATTTCTTTCTAAACTTTGTGAGTCTCTAAGTGCCCCGGAAACATTGGGGAATAGATGTTTGATAGGTAGGCAGAGGGAAGGGAAAAGCAGGGGGTGAGATGATTGGGGACTGGAAACAGTCCAGAGGACCTCTAATGTAACGTGGTATTTTGGGGAGGGGATACTGTTAACTGTATGGTCATTTGGCTTGCTCACAGATTGATTTATTTTTAGTGCCCCTAATATGCTAAGTATTATTATTTAATATGAAATATGTACCTACACATATTTAATATTTACCACTTAATAGAAACTTTAAGACAGCGATGGCAGAATGGTTTTATGTTTCTATTTATTTCTCATGTTTTTAAACTTCCTGCAGGGAGGAAAGATTTGTTACATTTCTTTTGTTTCTTACTATGTAGCATTGTGTCATTCATATGGAGGGCAATCTTTAAAATACTGTTAAAGACCAACAAAAAGGCATACACTTCTCTCTCTCTCTCTCTCTCTCTCTCTCACACACACACACACACACACACACACACACACACACACACACACACATCTACCCGGGAAGCTGAAGAGAAGGCAGGAATAGGCTCCCATCAAAGGCTCTTTGGTGAACAGCATTATTAGTAATCACTAACTTTGAGGACTACGCATGTGCCAGACACCATGCTATTCATCTTACTTACATGACATCATTTAAATCTCAGACTAACTCTTTGAAGTAGGTACTAATATTATCTAGATTTTTCAGGTAAAATAATGAGGGCTAGGGAGTTTGATCAAGTTTCCAGGGTCACACCTAGCAGGCAGGAGAGCTGGTGTAGGTGCCTGGAGCTGTTTGTCCTCAAACCTGTGCCCTTCACCTTTCTGTTCCAGTCCCTCCCACCTCCATCCCTTAATCAGCAAGAGTTTCCTAAAGCGAGTCTACATGCAGATAGCAAGAATGAAGGAATAAAAATAGAAGGTACTGGGGAATGGGAGAAGGTGGACTACTTAAGGCAACGGAGGATACAGTAGAAAAAGAGAACTCTAGATGCTGTGAAGCTTCCTGAGACTATAAGTACACTTGGCTACAACAAAATGGTTGAGCAGGAAAGAAGGGAAGACAGAAGGGCTGATTTGGTGGAGGGCCATGGAAGGAATAAAATTAGACATTGTAGCTACAGAATAGAAGCACTGAAACTGCAGTGAATCTATAGACTCTCAGGGATGGAAGAGAACTTGAATGCCATCTGCCTAATACATAAATTTGCTCTTCATCCTGATAAGGTGGTGGTTCAGCCCCCCTTGAATGCCCTTGGAGAGGGCGAACTCATTAGATCCTCTCAACAGATGGTGTATTAGAAGTTCTTCCCTGTATGGAACCCATATTTGCCTACCACTAACTTCTGCTCAGTGGGCAAGAACTGACTTCTTGGGGCCATATACAGAAAACCTTTCCCAGGGTAAGTATGAAAATATCCACACTCTGTTTTTCTCTTCTAGTAAAATTATTTCTAGATACTGAGTTCACAAATGCTTTCTAATCACTGCTTCTCATTCGATGCATTTCTTAATTAACTGCCCGCCTACTAGGTAATAATAATAATAATCATAGCTGATAATAAATAGCCAATTGTGTTTACTATGTGAATTTTGTATATGTCATTTGCTATGTTGTCATTTCTGTCTTGCAGCTGAGGCAACCGAGGCTCAGAGAGCTTAAATAATTTGGTCAGGGTCACCCTGGCTATAGGCAGAGCAGCTGGCTTTGCTACAGGCAGCTCACACAGGTAGCATACGGTCTTAGCCCATTCTGTGCTTCCATAACACAATGCCTGAGACTGGGTAATTTATAAAGCAATTTACTCTCTCACAGTTCTGGAAGCTGGGAAGTCCAAGGTCAAGGTACCAGTATCTGGTGAGGGCAGATGGAAGAAAGGGAAGAGAGAGGGAACCCCCTCCCATAAATCTTTTTTTTTTTTTTTTTTTGAGACAGAGTCTCACTATGTTGCCCTTGGTAGAGTGCTGTGGCATCACAGCTCACAACAACCTCAAATTCCTGGGTTTAAGCAATTCTCTTGCCTCAGCCTCCCAAGTAGCTGTGACTACAGGCGCCCACCACAATGCTCGGCTATTTTTTTTTTTTTTATTTTGTTGTTACAGTTGTCATTGTTGTTTAGCTGGCCCAGGCTGGGCTCAAACCCACCAGCCTCCTTGCGTGTGGCTGGCACTGTAACCACTGTGCTATGGGTGCCAAGCCCAGTAAGTCTTTTTTTATAGTGATTTTAATCCATCCATAAGGGTGGGGCTTTCATAGTCTAAACACCTCCCAAAAGCTCCACCACCCAACTCTTTTGCATTTGGGATTAAGTTTTCTTTTCTTTTCTTTTTTTTTTTTTTTTTGAGACAGAGCCTCAAGCTGTCACCCTGGATAGAGTGCTGTGGCATCACAGCTCACAGCAACCTCCAATTCCTGGGCTCAAGCGAGTCTCCTGCCTCCGCCTCCCAAGTAGCTGG
>CAUYRH010033197.1:0-17342 GCA_963574655.1 Perodicticus potto | reverse complement strand
ATACCCAGAAGACCAAAAATCACATTACAACAAAGATATCTGTACCAGATTGTTTATTGCAGCCCAATTCATAATTGCTAAGTCATGGAAGAAGCCCAAGTGCCCATCGATCCATGAATGGATTAATAAATTGTGGTACATGTATACCATGGAATGTTATGCATCCTTAAAGAAAGACGGTGACTTTTCCTCTTTCATATTTACATGGATGGAGCTGGAACACATCCTCCTTAGCAAAATATCTCAAGAATGGAAGAAAAAGTATCCAATGTATACAACCCTAATATGAAGCAAATTTGTAACTTTTGTGTGAAGGCTACAACCCAATTATTGCACAAGAAGACGGGGAAAGGGGAGGGTGGGGGGAGAGAGGATAAAGGGTGAGAACACATTTGAGGTGCATCTTTGAAGGGTCAGGAGAAAACTACTAAATGCAGAACAAAAATGTTTTCACACAGTAAATGAGAAAATCTCATGAATGTTATGTCGAACAGGCAGATGAAAATAATCTCAGATTGTATGTGAAGCCTGCACACTGTACCCCATGATTGAACTAATGTACACAGCTACGATTCAATAAAAAAAAAAAAAAGACTCTACACATCTTGTTTCCCTGGTGGTAGAATCTTCAACCCCTCCTGAGGCTGATATACCAGATAAGGTGCCACATAGAACTGGCTCAGAATTTTTGATAGATGAAACCCATCTGATGAAAAGGGGCATCCTGAATAGAAACTGTCCCTATTTTCAAGAAAGAAAGCACATCTTGGGAATTCAGACTGTGTTGGTACTATTTCAGATGAAGAACGATCTGATGCTGGTTTTCCAAACTCCATGATAGCTGAATTTTCTGAAGCACCGATCTCTGAGAATTTATTACCCAACACTACTTCTTCTTTGGAAGACCAGGGTGAGGAGTGGGTATGTCAGCCCCAAGAAACATCTACTCCTCTTCCTCAGAGTTCTTTGATAGAGGTTGAACTTGAAGATATGCCATTTTCACAGAATGCAGGGCAGAAGAACCAGTCGGAGGAGCAGTCTGAAGCATTTTCTGAGCAACTGGATCAATTTACCCAATCGGCAGAAAATGTTGTGGATAGCAGCTCAGAGGAAATAGAAGTGGGAGTGCTTGTGGTATATGGGTGGAATTTAAGAAGAAAGGGCAAAGCACATAAAGGAGCTGGTAAGAAGAAAGCCAAGCTGACCTGATTGAAGAAGAAATGCAGATGATAAATCCTCCTCTTTGCTACATAATTATTATTTTTAAGATATGGCAGTTAATAAACAGCATGAGACACAGGAAAAAAAAGAAAAATATCTCCCATATTCCAAGCTTATAAGTATATTCTCCTATATTTCTTGGAAGAACTTCATAGTTTTGTCTTTCACATTTAGCTTTACCTTTTCTTTAAGCCAAAACTCTTTAAAGGTCTATTTGCAAATATGCTTTGAAAAACTTAATTTATCATTTTTATGAGGTTCATTAATCTTTGGACTCTCTAAAGATAAAATGCATTGAAGCCACTTTCCAGGAGTATTTTATCAGCTTATGTAATGTACAAAAGGTATGTTAGCAGCCTAATCTAGGACACTGTCTCATTTTGAGATTAGGAAAAAAAACCCTTTATATTAAAACACTGCTTACTTTCATTTTTTAATTTTTGACTACGTATGCTTTTTTACTTAAAGCAATAAACTGGGTGAAATAATGATAGTGGTTCAGTTTTTCTCAATGAAAAAACACACAAACCAAGATTTTAGGCTATGAATACATGTTGAAGGTAGCAGCTCTTGCTCTTCTGTCCCTTTTGCCAAGTTACAGAGTTCTTCCCATTCAGAGGATGCAGCAATGAGGCACCTTCTTGGAAACAGAAGCAGGCCTCTCCAGACATCAGTCCTGCTGATGGTCTTAGACTTCTAAGCCTCTAGCACTACCATATGTCAAAAAGAATTTCTCTTGTTTGTAAATTACCCAGTCTGTGGTGTTTTGTTACATAGCAAAAAGTTACAAAAACAAGATTATTTTGCATGAGGTCAAAGAAGGTCTCCTCCAGTACGTGATATTTTTAAAAATTATTTTTGGCTTTTAAAATTTCAGTAGATTTAGGCATTACAAGTGCTTTTTGTTACATGAATAAATTGTATAATGGTGAAGTGAGGCTTTTTATGTACCCATCACCCAAGTAATATATATTGAACCTGATAGGTAATTTTTGATCCCTTATATGCTTTCCACCTTCTGCTCTTTTTTTAGTTTCCAATGTCCACTGTGCCACTTTATATGACCATATATACTCATTGTTTTGTGCTTATTCATAAGTTCGGTATTTGTTTTTCTATTTTTGAGTTAAGATAGTGGTCTCCAGTTCCATCTACATTACTGTAACAGACATTATTTCATTCTTCTTTATGTCTGAGTGGTCTATATTTAGCATATGTTTTTAATCCACTCCTCAACTGATGGACACTTACATTGATTCCGTATCTTTAAAACTAGAAATTGTGCTGCAATAAACATTCAGGTTCAGGTGCGTATTTGACAAAATTACTTCTTTATCTTTTTGTAAGTACAAATCCCACCCAGTATTGGGATTGCTGGGTGAAATAGTAGGCCTACTTTTAGTTCTTTGAGGAATCTCCATGGTGTTTTCATTAGAGGTTGTACTAATTTTCATTCCAAGTAACAGTGTATAAGTGTTCCCATTTCTACCACATATGCACCAACATCTATTGTTTTCTGACTTCCTAATAAGGAGCATTCTGATAGGGATAAGATGTATCTTGTGGGTTTAATTTGTATTTCCCTAATGATTAATGATGTTGAGCATTTTTCATGTTTTTTTTTTGCCATTTGTATCTCTTCTGTAGAAAAGCTCTGTTCACGTCTTTTTTTTTCTGTCTTCTGACTCAAAAACACAGAGTCTCACTTTCTTGAATTATTTCTTATTTGAAGCATGGGTAATTTACAAAAATGTCAATTCATGTTATAAATGAAAAACAAAGCAGAGTAATAGAAAAGACAATGATAAGGTTTTTTTTTTTTTTTTTTTTTTTTCTGTCTTCTGACTCAAAAAGACAGAGTCTCACTTTCTTGCCCTTGGTAGAATGCTGTGGCATCACAGATCACAGCAACCTCAAACTCTTGGGCTCAAGTGATTCTCTTGCCTCAGCCTCCCTAATTGCTGAGACTATAGGTGCCCGCCACAATGCCCAGCTATTTTAGAGATGAGGTGGCTCAGGCTGGTCTCCAACTCATGAGCTGGGGCAATCTACCTGCCTCGGCCTCCCAGAGTGCTAAGATTACTGTTCATGTCTTTTGTCCTCTTTTTGATGGAGTTATTTGTTCTTTTTTCTTGCTGATTTCTTTGAATTCCTTATAGATCCTTGATGTTAGTTCTTTGTCAGATATAGTTTGCAAATATTTTCTCCCATTCTTTAGGTTGTCTGCTCATTTTGTTGATTTTTTCTTTTGTTGTGCAGAAACTCTTTTAGTTTGTGTATGGTGAGAGATATAGATGTAGTTTTATTCTTCTGTATATGGGTATTCGTTTTCTCAGAACCATTTATTAAATTGGTCATCCTTTCTCCGGTATATATTTTTTGTCTGCTTTGTCAAAAATCAATTGGTTGCAAGCATACAGTTTTATTTCTGGGTTACCTATTTTGTTCCATTGATCTATGGAGCATCTACTTTTATACCAGCACTATGCTATTTTAGTCACTATAGTATTATAATACAATTTGAAGTCAGGTAATGCAGTGTCTCTATATTTGTTCTTTTTATTTAGGATTCCTTTGGCTATTTGGGCTCTTTTTTGATTCCATGTAAAATTTGGGATTGTATTTTTTTTTTTTTTGAGACAGAGTCTTACTTTGTTGCCCCAGGTCAGAGTGCCATGGTGTAACAGCTCACAGCAACCTCAAGCTCTTGGGCTTAAGTGATCCTCTGGCTTCAGCCTCCCAAGTAACTGTGACTATAGGCATGTGTCATGATGCTCAGCTAACTTTTCTATTTTTAGTAGAGACAAGATCTCACTCTTGTTAAGACTAGTCTAAAACTCTTGAGCTCAATCAATCTACCTGCCTTGGCCTCCCAGAGTGCTAGGATTATTGGCGTGAGCCACCATGCTCAGATTAGGATTGTATTTTTTAATTCTGTCAAAAATGATATTAGTATTTTGAGGAGAATTGCATTGAATATGTAAATCACTTTGGGAATTATGGACATTTTAACAATATTGATTCTCCTAATCCATGAGCATGAGATGTTTTTTCATTTATCTGTTATCTATTATTTCTTTCTTCAGTGCTTTGTAGTAGTCCTGATAGAGATCTTTCATGAGGAGGTGACATTTAAGCAGAGACTTAGTGAAATGAAAAGTAAGTCCTGTGAAGATCTTCAAGAGGAGAATTCCAAGCAGTGGGAGCAACAAGGGCAAAGGCCACAGTATAGAAATGAACAAAGACAGTGTGGCTTGAGTGTGGTGTAGTTGCAACTTTATTCAATTTTAGTTATCCCTAAAAATGTTTTAGAACAAAATTTTAAATGTGCTCATTTTAATCCAATACATTGTACCTTAAATATTGCCACCATATAATCTTTTTCAGGTACTTTAACCAATAAATCAGTATCCTGTTTATAAACCTACTACTTACTAGTTGTTTCTGGTTATTTTCCAATATCTTTGTTTATAGTTCGCCAGTCTTCAGGAAAACCACTAACCATGGTTAGTTAAATAAAAAGTTTTTTTGAGTCTGTAGCATGATACTAGAGTTGTATCCTTAAGAAACCATTCCATCAAAAATAAACATTTTCAGTTTGAAATGTCTAACCTTGTAACTTGTAATTTAGGGCATGTATTTGGACTTACAATTATTATTTATACCTTAACACTATGACATGTTTCTTTCTCCCCGTCAGCTGTCTTTTGAGCCACTCCTTGTACCCCAGGTTGAGCTGCTAAAGTAAGATGATTATTTATCCATGTGAAGTACCTTCCAGGGGCATTCAGTAAATTTAGTATGCCATATAGCCTATATTTTAAGTCATACTATCCCAAACACTCTAGTTTTGATGAAAATATATTTAACTGCATTCATGACACAAAAAAGAAAATAGGATATTTAATTTTTTAAATATTTATTTATTTTCTGTACTTTTCTAAAAGGAATTTGAGACAATAAAAAGAAAACAAAAAATTAAAATGTAAATAGGCTATCAATATTAAAGAAAAGTGGAAATATAAATGATTAAGGATTACTTTAGTAATCTGATTTAAATATGAAAGTTTACACTGCAGTAAGTTTAGAATACCACAATATATCTAGATGGCTTCATCCATATGGGTGGTTCATTTTGTTGAGTTATATATAAAAATTTAGTAAATAGTTAATTCATGATAAATAGGAATTAAAACTTTTAAAAAATAGATAAGTAAAAATTATACATATTGCTTTGAAATAAATGTGCATGGAATGGCTAACCTGAGCTAATTAACATCTGGATTACCTCATATACTTATTATTTTTTGGATATGAGAACACTTAAAATCTATTCCCAGCAATTTTCAAAAATACACTATATTATTAACTATAGTCACCATGTTGTATAGTAGGTTTCTTGAACTTACTACTCCTGTTTACCTGAAATTTTATATCCTTTGATCAACACCTATTCAAAATTCTGGGCTCTCCCCACCCCTTGGTAACTACCATTTATTCTCTGCTTTGGTCAGTTCAAGTTTTTAGAATCTGCATATAAGTGAGATAGTCTGGTAATTATCTTATTGTGCTTGTCTTATTTCACTTTGCATAATGTACTGCACGTTCATCCTTGTTGTCACATATGACAAGATTTCCTTCTTTTTTTAATGCTGAATAACATTCCATTGTGTATATGAGCCACATTTTACTTATCCATTCATCTGTTGATGTATATTTATATTGATACCATATTTTGGCTATTATGAATAATGCTGCAGTAAACATGGGAATGCATGTACCTCTTCAGCATACTGATTTCATTTCCTGTGGATATGTACCCAGTAGTGGGATTGCTAGATCATATGGTAGTTCTAGTTTTAATTTTTTGAGGAATCTTCATACTGTTTTCCATAATGGCTGTACTTCTTTACATTCTCATTAACCATATGCTTTTTAAACTATTAAGTTGTTTAAATTTCTTATATATTTTAAATATTAACTCTTTATCATATGTATCATTTTCAAGTGTTTTCTCCAATTCTATAGATTTTATCTTCACTCTGTTGATTGTTTCCTTTGCTATGAAGAAGCTTTTTAGTTTGATACAATCTCATTCTCTGTTTTTGCTTTTGTTGCCTATGTGTACTGAGGTCATATTAAAAAAGTCATTCCCTAGATCAATGTAATAGATCTTTTTCCTATGTTTTTCTCTAATAGTTTTAAAGTTTCAAGTATAACATTTAAGTTTTTAATCCAGTTTCAGACTATTTTTGTATAAGGTGTGAGATAAAGCCCTAATTTTTATTTTTGTAGGGTTTTAACGCACCAATAGTGATCCAGCTGGAAACAAAATAAAGAAGGCAATCTCATTAAAATACAGTAAAAATTAAATTATTGAGAATATATTAAACCAATGAGGTGAAATATGTCTACAAAAACTACAAAATACTGATGAAAGAAATGGAAGAGGGCACAAGCAAACTGAAAGACATCCCATGCTGATGGAACAGAAGAATTAATACTATGAAAATGACTATGTGTCTGAAGTGATCCACAGATTCAGTGCAATTCCTATGAACATACCAATGTTATTTTCCACAGAATTAGAAAAAGCAATCATGAAATTCATATAGAGAAAGAAGGAGCCTCCACAGCCAAAGCAATCGTAAGCAAAAATAACAATGGTGGAGACATCACATTGTTTAACAAGGCAATAGTAACCAAAATGGCATGGTTCTGGTATAAAAATAGACGCATAGATCAATGGAACAATATATAGAGAGTTCATAATAAAGCCGCATGTATATATTCACCTGATGTTTGACAAAGATGAGAAGAACATACATTGAATAAAGAACATTCTATTTAATAAAGGATGTTAAGAAAATTGGATTGCTATCTGCAGAATAATAAACTGGGCTATTTCTCATCAGACATAAAGTCAACTCAAGATATATTAAGGACATAAATGTAATACCCAAAATTATATTAGAAGAAAATCTAGGGAAAACCCTTCTAAACATTGATCTAGGCAAAGAATTTATGATTAAGACCTCAAAAATAACAGTTAATAAAAACAAAAATTAAACTAAAATGCTCCTGTACAGCAAAAGTCGTAATCAATAGAGGAAATACCCAATTTGCACATTGGTTAAAAATATTTGTCAACTGTTCATCTCACAGGGAACTAACATCCTCAGTATACAGAGATCTCACACATCTCAACACCACCACCACAAAACCCCTAATCTCATTAAAAAGTGAGCAAAAACCACAAATCAACATTTTCCAAAATATTATATATAAATGGCCTTACCGGTATATAAGAATACATAACTAAACAGAGAAATGTTAATTAAAACCGCAATGATATATAATCTTACCCCCATCAGAGTGGCTGTTATTAAAAGTACAAAAAAACCCCCACAGATTTTGGGGATTACGTAAAGAAAAGAGAACTCTTATATACTCTTAGTGGGAATATAAATTAATTATTAAAACGTCTATGGAAAACAGAATGAAAATTTCTCAAAGAACTGTATAATAATTCTATAAAACTGTTATTTGATACAGGAATCCTCATACTGGATTATCGACCCAAAGGACAAGAAATCAATATATCAATAGAATACCTGCTGTTGTATGTTTGTCACAGCACTATTATTGATAACAAAACATACAATCAAGTGCTGGGTGTGGTGGCTCACACCTGTAACCCCAGCACTCGGGTGGCTGAGGCAGGTGGACTGCCTGAGTTCATGAGTTAGAGACCAGCCTGAGCCAGAGTGAGACCTCATTTTTAAAAAATAGCTGGGCATTGTGTTGGGTGCCTGTAGTCCCAGCTACTTGGGGCCTCTTTGGAGGCTAAGGCAAGAGAATCACATAAGTCCAGAAATTTGAGGTTGCTGTGAGCTATGATACCACAGCACTCTACCAAAGGGTGACAAAGTGAGACTGTGTCTCAAAAAAAAAAAAAAAAAAACCCAAAAAACCATATACAATCAACCTAAGTGTCTATTAGCAGATGATTGGGTAAAGAAAATGTGGTATATATACACAATGGAATACTATTCAGCCATAACAAAGAATAAAATCCTGTCTTTTGCAGCAACATGGCTGGAACTGGAGATGATTATACAGAAAGTCAAATATCATATGGTCTCACTCATTAGTAGATGTTAAAAAATGTGTACACATGGGGTGGGGCCTGTGGCTCAGTGAGTTGGGCACTGTCCCCTATACCTAGTGTGGTGGTTTCAAACCTGGCCCCAGCCAAACTGCAACAAAAAAAAAGCTGGACATTGTGGCTGGTGCTTGTAGTCCCAGTTACTCAGGAGGCTGAGGCAAGGGAATTGCCTAAGCCCAGGAGCTGGAGGTTGCTGTGAGCTGTGAAGCCACAGAACTCTACCAAAGGCGACAAAGTGAGACTTTGTCTCTAAAAAAAAAAAAAAAAAAAAAAAAAAAAAGTGTACATATGGATGTAGAGAATGGATTGATAGACAATGTGAATTCAGAAGGGTGAAGGAATGGGAAGGAAATTACTTAACTGGTACAGTATATATTATATAGGTGATCGATGCTGAATTGCCTTGATTCAAGTGTTATATATAGTCTGTGCATGTAACAAAATTGTGCTTGCACTCTATAAATTTATACAAGAAACCCCCTTCAAAATCTTATAAGGTGCTATTTAAAACTGATAACTTATATTTGTTTGCATTAAGAAACTCTACATCAAAAAAAAAAAAAGAAAAAGAAAAAGAAACTACATCTTTAATCCACACCCTCAATTTTTAAAATAATGAGCATTAAATGCTATTTCATTTTGATTTTAATTTGCATTTTCCTGATTAATGGTAAGGTTGAGCATCTTTTCAGTAGTTCATAGTGAGTTTAATTTTTTTTTTTGGCCGGGGCTGGGTTTGAACCCGCCACCTCCGGTATATGGGGCTGGCACCCTACTTCTTGAGCCACAGGCGCCTCCCCATAGTGAGTTTAATTTTTATTCACTGTTTTTTATATTGATTCATAGGAATTATGTTATTATTATTATTATTATTTTTTTTTTTTTTGCAGTTTTTGGCAGGGGTTGTTTTTGAACCTACCACACTGGTATATGGGACCAGTGCCTTACTCCTTTGAGCTACAGGCACTGCCCAGAATTATATGTTATTTTATTATTATTATTTTTTTGAGACAGAGCCTCAAGCTGTTGCCCTGGGTAGAGTGCCGTAGCATCACAGCTCACAGCAACCTCCAACTCCTGGGCTCAAGCAATTTTCCTACCTCCACCTCCCAAATAGCTGGGACTACAAGCACCCACCACAACGTCCGGCTATTTTTTGGTTGCAGCAGTCATTGTTGTTTGGTAGGCTCAGGCTGGATTCGAACCTGCCAGCTCAGGAGTATGAGGCTGGTGCCTTATCCGCTTGAGCCACAGGCATGAAGCCATTATGTTATTTTTAAGCAAAGTTTTTATGGGTTCTCCTAGAGACTGAATGTTTATGTCCTCCCAAAACTCCTATGTTGAAACCTAATCCCCATTGTGATGGTTGGAGGTGGCCTTTAGGAGGTGATTGGATCATGAGAGTGGAGCTCTACTGGACAGAATTAATGCCCTTGAGAGACCGTAGAGAGTACCCTTGTTCCTTCTGGCATATCAAGACACAGGGAGAATATGGCTATCTGTGAACTAGGAAATGAGTCCTCACCAGACACTGAATATACCTAATGCCATGACCTTGGACCTTTATGCCTCCAGTACAGTGAGAAATAAATGTTTCTTTATAGACAGATGACTGTTCTCCTTTGGCTTGTAAAATGTTCACTGAAAAGTCTGCTGTCATCCTAATGTTTTTGCCCTTATAGGCCAGCAAAAACATACTGGGGAAAAGAAACCTTATTTAATAAATGGTGCTGGGAGACCTATTTAACCATATGTAAAAGACTGCAGCTGAACCTATACCTCTCACCACTTACAAAAATTGACTTATGATAGGTAAAAGGTTAAGTTAAATCTAAGACAGGAAGT
Organism: Perodicticus potto; assembly: GCA_963574655.1. Classification (NCBI taxonomy): domain Eukaryota; kingdom Metazoa; phylum Chordata; class Mammalia; order Primates; family Lorisidae; genus Perodicticus; species Perodicticus potto. The sequence goes on along the minus strand of CAUYRH010033197.1, from coordinate 7,108 downwards.
AACACTCTCAGAGAAAGTGTGGGAAAAACTCTTGATAATATGGGCCTGGGGAAAGGTTTTATGAAGAAGATTCCACTGGCAATTGCAACAACACCAAAAAGAAATAAATGGGACCTGATCAAGATAAAAAGCTTCTGCACAGCTAAGAACACAACAATTAAAGCAAAGAGACAACTTTGAGAATGGGAGAAGATATTCGCATGTTATGTATCTGACAAAGGGCTAATAACCAGAATCTACAAGAGAACTCAAACTCATCAATAAGAAAAGAACAAGGAAGCCCATTTATCATTGGGCAAATGACAGGAACAGAACCTTCTCCCAAGAATACAGATGAAAGGCCAACAAACACATGAAAAAGTGCTCATTGTCCCTGATCATCAGAGAAATGCAAATAAAACCACCTTGAGATATTGCCTAACCCCAGTAAGAATAGCCTATATCACAAAGTCCCAAAGTTAAGATGCTGATGTGGGTATGGAGAGAAGGGAACACTTTTACACTGTTGGTGAGATTGCAAACTAATTCAGCCATTTTGGAAAGAAGTATTTTAGCTCAAAGAGCTAAAAGTAGACCTCACAATTCCATTACTAGGTATCTATTCAGAAGGAAAAAATTACTTTACCATAAGAACATTTGCACCAGGGTGTTAATTACAGCACAATTCACAATTACTAAGATGTGGAAACAACCCAAGTGCCCACTAACCCATGAATGGATAAATAAACTGTAGGATATGTATACCATGGAATTCTATTCAGCCATAAAGAAATTACATTGTTTGTATTTACCTTGAGGGATTTGGAGACATCCTCCTAAGTATCAGTGGAAGGGAAAAGCAAAGCATCCAGTGTACTCAATACTAATATGAAACTAGTAGATGAACAGCTATATGCCAACATGAGAGAAAAATACAAATTCTAAGGGAGGGTAGGGAGGCTCTTAAGCTGTCACCTAATGTGTACGATGTAGGACACATTACAAGTTGGACTTTACGTAACAAACACAAACAATGTAACCTAGTGGTATGTGCACTTATATTAATCTGAGATTAAAAGAAAAAGAAATAAATGTTTGTTGTTTATAATTCTGTGTTTTTTTACATAGTAGTCCAAGTGGAATAAGACAGATACAGAAGTTAAATTTTCTTGATGCTAAAACTTTTGTTGGGCGTATACAGAACAAATATCTTCTAGTCTGCCTTGCTTATTCTCTTTCAAATAATGACTTTTTATAGTGAAAATTAAAAATCTCATATAGTGAGCTTGATCAATCTTTTTCTCAATTGTTTATGCTTTATACATCTTATTTACAAAGCCTTTCCCTGCTCAAAGACCATAAGGATAATGCTTTTATGTTTCCTTCTAAAATTTTTAAAATATTGCCTTCAAAATTGAGGTCAAAAACTTATTTGAAATTTGTTTCTAATGCATTGAGGATGCAAAACTTTTGCTGACTTACTTAGTTTGTTAAATAACCAAGGACCAATTATTTATTGTACATACTATTCATAGGACAATGTACAAAATTTTATAGGAGATAATTCCCTCCTTAGAAGAGAGAGAGCTAGCATTATATAATGACTGTGGCCTACCTACGTATTATTATTAAATCCTAATAACAATTCTGTGAGATAGTTATTAATTATCTATGTTTTACATATGAGGAAACTCAGGCTCAGAAAAGTGAAAGAACTTGTTCAAGGTCACTTTTTTTTTTTATTAAGTCATAAATACATAAATCAGGTATACATTACTGCATTTATGGGGTACAATGTGCTGATTTTATATACAATTTGGAATGCTTACATCAAACTGGTTAACATGGCCTTCACCTCATTTACTTAATGGTCACATAGTTTTAAGTAGCAGGATGAATTTGAACCTCAGTCTGTCTGACAACTTACACATTTTAGATATAGCAAAAACTATTGAGAAATTTAATAATTAAGGATTATAACATCTATAGTGGACTCAAAAATTTATTGTATACATGAATATACTGTGTGGTGATGTAAGACATTGCTGTAAAGATTGTCATATGAGGGCTTGGATCAGAGAAAGAGAAGAGGTCACTAAATTTTTTAAATTTATAAACAATTTCCGTAAAGATGAGATCTCCTTATGTTGCTCAGACTGATCTCAAACTCCTGGACTCAAACAGTCCTCCCTCCTTGACTTTGAGAGTCCAAGAGTCCCTCCTTGTACTCTCAAAGTGCTGGAATTACAGGTGTGAGCCACCACAACTTGCTGAGGCCACTTAATTCTATTAGGACAATTCTGTTGAAAATGTCTGTATGCCACTTAGCCCTCCTAGCCCTCAGCTTCACTAGGTCAGAGAATCTATTTGTTTGTTCAAATATTTCTACCTGTCTTAATGCATGCTAGGAACATCAGGTACAGTGAATGAATTATAAATATTTTTTTTTAAAGAAAAAAGGAAACATGATAGGTTACTAAATTAGTGCTAGAGATAGATCCAAGAATACTTTCTGTCTTTATAATGTTACCCTGTCAAGGCTCATTGAAATAGCTTGAAATATTTGACATATTACTCTCTTTTTTTGTACTCTAATGGTGTTGAGTATCATAAATAACATGGTTTGGAACTTTTCTCATGGCACAGAGGTCATGGAAAATAACATGTTTTAGGTAGAGGCAATAAACCTTGGTTTTCCAAAAAGCAGGAATGTTGCTAAATGAATACAATTATACAAGGGCCCATTTCTACAGCTTCCTTCTAAAATATAAATGCAAAACCAAAAATAAATAAATAAATAAAACAAACAAATCAAATCTCCCTCTCCCTAAAAACTATATAGTAACTTAACATATATAACTCAGAAACATTACCCAAAATGAGAACTGGGGACAAAGATCATATTAGTAAAGGTAGAAAAAATGGCTATCACCATTTGTTCTCCAGTACTCTATTTTTACACAGTGATGGAATTCATGACTTATACTGTAGCCCCATTTATTGACCATTTCCTTTATAGTTTATTGTGTTTGTTTAAGAAATTCTTCTCTATCTTCAAGTCAAAAAAATTTTAATTACCCTTTAAATAGGATGCTCTAAACTTTAATCATGATGTATAGTCATGTGCCATATAATAACATTTGATCAACAATGGACTGCATATACAGTGGAGTCTCATAAGATTATAATGGATCTGAAAAACTCCTATCACCTAGTGATGTTGTAGTCTTCATAATGTTGTGGCAGTATGCATTACTCATGTGTTCGTGGTGATGCTGGGGTAAACCAATCTACTGTGCTGTTCGTAACAAAAGTATAGCATATGAAATTACATACAGAACATAGTACTTGATAATGGTAATAAATAACTATGTTATTGATTTAAGTATTTACTATACCATACTTTTTACCATTATTTTAGAGTGTATTCCTTCTATTTATTGAAAAATGTTAACTGTAAAACAGCCTCTGGCAGGTCTGTCAGAAAATATTCCAGAACGTATTGCTGATTTAAGAGGGTAGCTCCATGTTGTTATTGTCCTGAAGGCCTTTCAGGCGAGGTGGAAGGCAGTAATATTGATGATCTTGACCTGGTGTAGGCCTAGACTAATGTGTGTGTTTATGTTTCAGTTTTTAACAATGAAGTTTACAAGGTTAAAAAAAATTAAAAATAGAAAAAAAAGAGAATAAGAATATACAGAAAATATTTTGGGCAGTTGTACGGTGTATTTGTGTTTTAAGATAAGCATTATTGCAAAAGTGTCAAAAAGCTAAAACAACTTCAAAAGTTTATGCAGTAAAAAAATACTACAGTAAGCTAGTGTTAATTTATTATTGAAGAAAGGAAAAAAATGTTTTGTAAGTTTAGTGTAGTCTAAGTGTGCTCTAAGAAGCCTATAGTAGTATACAATATTTCTAGGCCTTCACATTTGCTCATTGAGTCACCCAGATTAATTTCCAGTCTTGTATACTCCGCTCTGTATAGATGTACCGTCTTTTATCCTTTATTCCAATTTTTTTTACTATCCTTTTCTGTTTAGATGTTTAGATACTTAAATACTTGGGTTACAACTACTTACAGTACTCAAAGAATTAAAAAATCTTTGGGTTACAACTGCTTACAGTACTCAAAGAATTCAATACAGTAATCTGCTATACAGATTTGTAGTCTATGAGCAATAGTCTATTCCATACAGCCTAGGTATATAGTACATTTTACCATCTAGGTTTGTATAAGTACATGCTGTGAAGTTTACACAATGACCAAATTGCCTAATGATGCATTTCTCAGAACATAACACTACAACTAAGTAATGCATGACTCCAGATTGTTTGTTAGTAGATTCTGTTTCTCAGATTTTAGAATATTTTTTCTATTCTTAGTTTGTTAAGATTTTCCCGCCAGGCTGTAATACCTGAGTGAGCTTCAGCCATCAATCATTCCGTCTACCATGCTGCCTCTGTGTCATTGATTGGGGGGCTGGGTGGCAGCAACATCTGGCACCAGTGATCAGGGTATTCGGCTGCACCAAACCTGGTCGGACTGCCTACCAGACCTCCAATCACTGACCTTAAGAAAACATTCTCCGGGGAGGAGGGGCAAGATGGCCGACTGGAAGCAGCTTCTGACAGAGGCTCTTGTCCAAAAGGAAAGATAACCTCCAGAAACTGCCTAATTGAGCTGAAGACTGGGAGCCCAGCAGAGAGAGAGAAGTGATAACTGCAGGTCACCTCTGCTGAGACAAGCTGTGATTCCAAGAAACCAAGCTTTAGGCAGAAAAACTGAACTAACGTTTTATGCCATTCTGAACTTCCAGGACACCCTTTCCCCCTTACCTGACACACCAGAAGCCTGACCTCTGCTGAAATGGAGGGAGGAGGACTTGAGAAGCACCCACCCTCCCTAACTGCCGGACCAGGCGGACCACCAGGTAAAGATGCCGGGGCCCCACTGAGCCCCTGCCAGCCCACAGGGCAGAGACACTGCCAGGACCCCCGCGTGACTCCGATCCATGCCTCACTGGGCCTTGGCCCACTGCCATCAGCGGCCAGGAACTCCTCTGGGACCCACAAATGGTCCCAATTGGCGCCCTGCTGGGCCTTGGCCTGCTGCCAGGTCCGGCCAAGAACTCTGCTGAGACTCCTGTGCAGCTCTAATCTGTGCCTGCCCCGCCTAGGCCTGCCTGCTGCAGCCAGGGGTTCTGTTGGGACCCCCACCTGGCTCCAATCCGTGCCCCACCAGACCTCGGCCCACTGCCCACAGCAGCCAGGAATGCCACAGGGATCTCTGCACAGCCCCGATTGGCGCCCTGCTGGGCCTTGGCCTGCCACCAGCTGTGGCCAGGAACTCTGCTGGGATCCCTGGGCAGCCCTGATTGGTGCTCCGCCTCGGCCAGGGACCCTGCCGGAACCCCCGCATGGCTCTGATCCATGCCCGCCGTGACTCGGCCCTCCACTCGCAGCAGCCAGGGACTCTGCCATGCCTCACTTTGCCACCTGCTGTGGCCAGGGACTCTGCCAGAACCCCTTCACCGGTCCTATGCCTGCTGGCCATTCCAGCCAGGGACTCTGCTGGGAACCTGCCAGGCCTCCGCCTGCCTACCCAGGCCAAGAACTCTGGGAGCCGCACAACCCACATCCTCCCCTACCCTCTCTGCCTCCTCATGGGCCGCCCATCTGGGCAGGGACTCAGGAGGCAGTGCAACCTGTGCCCTCCCTCCAGAGCCCTCCTCCCAGCCAGAGACTGCTGGAGGTGTGGGCTCCCTTTGCAAAGGCCACGGGGTGCCAGCCACTCCCAGAACCGCATGCACCATCCCACGCCCTGCTGCTTGATGTGGGCATGCCACACTCCGGAGCTGCTCCAGAACTCCCTGGGTGGGGCAGTCCCAGAGGAGCTACACAGGATCACTCCCTACAAAGATCCAGCAACAACAGAGTGATCCTGCCGGGGTCTGATCTGTGAGAGACACTTCTCCAACTCTGAGGATGGTCATAGGCAACAGTGAAAAATAATCATGAGTTGGAATAAATAGAAAAACTCTGGCAATATGAATAATCAGAGTAGATCAACTACCCTAAGGTAGATACAGCACAAGATCCTTTGCATAAGCAAATGGATGAGCTGTCAGAAATTGAATTCAGAGTCTGGATAGCAAATAAGATGAGTGGAATGGAGGAAAAGATGGAATTAGAATTTTAAGCAGTAATCCAAATGACCCAAAAGATGTCTCAAGAATTCAATGAATTCAAAGACAAAACGACCAAAGATTTTGACACATTGAGACAAGAAGTTGCAGCCCTCAAAGATCTGAGAAATAGAGTAGAATCCCTCAGTTTAACAGAATGGAGCAAGCAGAAGAAAGGATTTCTGACATGGAAGACAAAGCTTTCGAAGGCTCACAAACTTCCAAAGAGGAAGAGAAATGGAAGGCAAAATGAATCATTTTCTCAGACAGCTCTGGAATAACTTGAAGAAAACCAATATTCGCCTTATAGGCATACCTCAAAACGATGAAGTGGCATCATAAGGCACAGAGTTTCTTCTTTATGAGATTATGAAAGAGAACTTTCCAGACATGCCAAGAGATTCAGAAATTCAGATAGCAGAGAGTTTCAGAACCCCAGCATGACTCAATGTGAATAAGACATCCCCCAGGCACATCATAATTAACTTTACTAAAGTTAATATGAAGGAGAAAATTCTGAAAGCAGCTGGACGTAAGAAATCGATTACCTACAAGGGGAAGAATATTAGAATAACTGCAGATCTCTCTGATCAAACATTTCAAGCTAGAAGAGAATGGTGATCGACTTTTAATCTCCTAAAACAAAAGAACTTTCAAGCCAGGGTCCTGTACCCAGCTAAACCTAGTATCATTTATAATGGAGAAATTAAATACTTTAATGACATCCACATGTTGAAGAAATTTGCTATAACTAAACCAGCTCTCCAGGATATTCTCAGACCTCTCCTACATAATGACCAGCGTAATCCTCCACCACAAAAGTAAACTCACCCAGAAACTTTTTATCAAATTTCAACTTCCACAGTGATGAAAGGATTAAAAATGTCCACTGGACTTTCTAAAGATTTATCATTATTTTCAATTAATGTGAATGGTTTAAATTG